>BMAU01019867.1:272500-484738 GCA_019973935.1 Trichonephila clavipes | reverse complement strand
GATTTTGGAAAAGCTTATAAATGGATAATATTTATGATATTTAGAGCTACTTAGATTAGAAAACATATATAAAATTGTTTTAAGAATATCATTACATTAAAAAATTATTTAAGTACAATATTTTGACGAAAAAGGTGTGGTCGTGGTATAGGTATCGGATCGTGGCTTGCCTTGTCACGAGTTAGAGCCCAGTACAACTAAAGACCCACCGTGTATGGCAGCGATGCACGTTAAATCTATCGAGAGCTGAAACGTCCTCCCGCTGGTGTGGTAGTTAGGAGAGCGGGTGCCAGCTGAGGTGTCGTCCACGTCACTTGACCATGGTTCAAAATTACATGGTCCGTCTCCAAAAGCTCTCATGTAGCTGAACAGTGCGACGTTAATATTCAATTACTCAATTCAATCAATTGACGAAAAATGACCATAGAATGACCACTTTTCAAAACATTCTCCTTTTATGAAAAATGCTTCTACTGTAATAATACTTTACCTGTATATATCTCAGAGGCTGAACTAGAATTTTTGATATATATAACTTAGAAAATGGTTCATCCATATTTTACTCCAACAGAGGGGAGAAATTTTAAGAAAAGAACTCCGATAATCATTTCAATTGGAGGTAACTGAAAATAATGTGAATTTTTTTCAAAAATCCTAGTTCAGACTCTCTACAGAATTCTTTACTATATATAAGCCAAATGTTATTATTATGGAAGCATTTTTTATTAAAGGAGAACGTTTTGAAAAAAGGTTATTCTAAGTTAATTTTTTGCCAAAACATTGTATTTAAATAATTTTTTCCATCATAATGTTCTTAAAACTATTTTATACATGTATTCTAACCTATAAGTGATACTAAATATCACGAAAATTATCCATTTATGCGCTTTTTCAAAATCACGGTCCCTAAGCATTTTTCCTAAAAATAGAATGTTTTGGAAATAGGTAATACTTACTTGCATTTTTTTTTTTTGTCAAAAAATTGTACTTAAATAATTTTTTCAAAAAAAATATTCTTAAACAATTTTATATGCATATTTTAATTCAAACGACATTAAGATATGTAACTATCCAAAATTCGCCGCTTTGGTGAAAATTTTCGAAATTTCTTTTTATGCCTTTATTTTATAGCGCATATACATTTAAGATTCCAAAAACTCTCCATTTTTGTTTCTACGACATTTGAAGCAAAGTTATAGCATAATTAGTAAACCAGAAATGGGAGTTTACAAAACCGGAAGTAGATCCTTACACAAAATATTTTTAGAATATTGAATTGAAATTTTCAGAAAAACATGTTTTATTTAGCTCTATCTGTGTTATGAATCAAAATCTAATCTCTGTGTATTCATTTATGTACTTTACTAGCTGCATGACCTGGCGTTGCATGTGCTTTATCCTCTACTTTTATAAATTTTCCCTTCCCTTTACAAAATCAGCATTTCTAATACTCTTTTTCAAAATGACCCCCTCCCCACCCCATCATCCGCTTAGCCCGGTGTTGGTCGGGCTAATTTATTTTATTCACGTACTGTATAACTATTATTTGAATATATTTATTAGACTTCTGGGAAACTGCAATTTTTCACTAAAATTTCACTCAAAATTCCCAATATATCCAAAATTATTTTTAATTTTGAGGAAATTGTACTTGAAATTCCTATTTTTATGCCGCATTTCAATTTAAAAAATAATGCTTATTTAGTTGAAAATTTATATATTTCAAAAAAAGTGCTCCGAAGGTAGTCACATACCTTAAACATAAAAAAATTCATTTATACGCTTTTTTTAAGATTACCGTTCTTAAAGTAGTCAGTCAACTTGAAACATATGTATGTATGAAGGATTTTTTTACAAGCTTGATAATATTTCTTTTTTAAGAAAATTTCTTTGTTAATGTACCATTAACACTACAACTACGGCGTTTTTCGAATACCTCTCATTACAATCACCGCTCATTTTGACCTTTTATCCCGAATAAAGTAAAAGGCGCAGTTTTTACTACTATTATGTAAAATTTAAGCTTATAGTGTTTACACAAGCTCTTCGTTTAATAAGGTATTATAATAATGAAGCTACATTGTGATTTGTGATCTTTGCATGATCCGGACTGGAGCCCAAAAGTTGACTTGTCAGGGTGGCCTAATATTCTCCGTTACGCCTCTACATTTTTCAGTAAATTACAGTAGTTCCCCTTCAAACAAGTGCACCTGTTTTCTTTTAGGAAATCGTAAATAACTAACAAAACTATCAAAATAATGTGCAAAAAGTATAATTTTCTGAATATGGTTAAAATGACCGGCAGCCATAATAACTATAGGTATTTATTGTAAAATTGAAAAAATAATAATTTGAAACAAAATTCTTTATAATCTCATTCATTATAGTTACATTTATTATTTAATTACTCTCATTATTTAATTACATCAATAATTGCCTATAATTAGCAATTAATAAAAGTTCAATATTCAATGGTACGTTTTGACAACACTAAGCATTTCTTACCCGCTATCTTCAACTCGCTTGCCATTCCTGCTTTAAACACGTGCTGTATTCTATTGCCTGGAATAGCTGATTTGACTGAGTCTTGAATTTTTTTTAATAATTATTAAAAATTGATATTTCTATAATTTCCATTTCAGTACTTGCTTATTTTATAATTTAAATTAATATATTTTATATATATCTCCTATTTAATTAGAATTATACAAGTATAATTATTTAGAAATTCTTAATAATTTCTATTTCAGTGTTAGCTCATTTTATAATATTAATATATTTTATCTAACCTATTTTGTATTCAAATAGAATTATATTATTATAATTATTTAGAAATTTATCTAATAATTTCCATTTTAGTATTTGCTTATTTTATAATTTAAATTAGTATTAATTAGAATTTAGTATTTTATCTATCCTATTTTGCATTCATTTTAAGATATATATTGGTGCTATAATTTGTATTTTTTATCCCATTTCTGACAGCTGCGTCGACTTTTAGTTGTAGATTGGACTAATTTTGAAATTATCACTTAACTTTTGATATGGCCTCTCTTAATAGTACTCCAGTTGTAGATGCCATCAAGAAATACCAAGAAATTTTAAAGTCATCAGTGAAGGGAAATTTCGGTAGACGAAGATTCATGCTTGGAAAGCATGGAATCACAACATACTATTTCATCGACAAATTGGTCGATAACAATTTACATCTATTAGAGTTTTTGAGGGAATCAGCCCTCATAAAAAGAAATTTAGAGTGTCAAAAATGCAAGCAGTTCATGAAACTTCGATCAAAAAGGGTATCTGACCGAATAGTGTGGGTATGTAGGAATAAAATAGAGAACAAAGAATGTGGCAACCAACGCACTGTGAGACACGGATCCTGGTTCCGCTACAGTAAGTTAACATTAGGTGAAGTATTGATGTTAACATTTCACATCGTTAATAGGACAGACATGCTATTAAACAACCTGGATTTTTCTTCACATACCATGGCAGATTGGAGATTGTCCATAAAGTTATACTCGACTATGTTGAAGAAAACTCACAACAAATTGGAGGTAAGGATTGTATAGTTGAGATAGACGAATCCAAGTTCGGAAAAAGAAAATATAACCGAAGCCATCTTGTTGAAGGGCAATGGGTTTTTGGTGGAGTGGAAAGAGGTACAGATAAGATGTTTTTAGTTGCAGCCCATAATCGTACTAAAGAGACAGTAATGGCTTTAATACAGGAATGGATTAAACCAGGGACAACAATCTACTCTGATTGTTGGAAGTCTTACGCGACTTTGGGTCAGGTAGATTACAATCATTTAACAGTTAATCATTCTTTAAATTTTGTAGATCCGGTTACAAACTGCCACACAAACATTATCGAAAAAGTATGTGGAATCATCTAAAAAATGCTTTGCCTACTTATAAGAGACAGCGAGAATTTTCTTTTTATTTAGCATCTTTCTTATACAGAATATCGTGTAAAGAAAAAAAGGTAGATGCTTTTAATATATTTTTAGAAATAGGGAGAGAAAAAGATTGGGAGAACTTTCAATATAGTGGTTGAATAATCATAAATATCTTACAGAGAAAGTTACAAAGTAAAATTTGCCTTATATTATCATTTTTAAAAGTTAATATACAGAATATCGTGTAAAGAAAAAAAAAAGGTAGATGCTTTTAATTTATTTTTAGAAATAGTGAGAGAAAAAGATTGGGAGAACTTTCAATATAGTGGTTGAATAGTCATAAATATCTTACAGAGAAAGTTACAAAGTAAAATTTGCATTATATTATAATTTTTAAAAGTTGATAGTTAAAGGTTAATAAATTAAAATTTGCTTTATATTATAATTTTTTATTTTACTTAAATCAAGTAAAACGTTAATAGTTAATCAGTTATAGTCAGTTTATGAAGTTCTTTATCTATATGATTTGCTTGCTATAAGACATATTGTTGATTTTTGTGAATGAAGTTATAATTGATGATTTTTTTAGTAATAATTTTTAATATTGATTTTATAATTATACTTTTTAATATGTGAATTATATATAATTATACTTTTTAATATATGCATTATATATAATTTTCCATTTTTAATACTTGTGTAATATGTTTTAATGCTTCTCTTTATTTAGGCTTTTTAATATTGATATATAATTTTCCATTTTTAATGTGCAGAGCATTTCATACTTGTGAAATATGTTTTAACGCTTCTCTTTATTTAGGGTAATTGGTAATGATGAAAAATGGGATGTTAACATCATTTTTGATTATGTTAACATTATTTTCGATTATGTTAACATCATCTTCTGAACTTATCAAAAAATTAAATTTTTTTGATTAAGTTAACATCATTTTCTGAACCTATCAAAAAATTTTAAAAAATTTTCTTTCGTCCCTCGATAAGATTAATCAGATTTAACTATACTCTCTCCGATTGCAATTGCTAGATATCGTGTTTCTTTACTTTTTTCGTTTGTTACGTTTAAGTTCGGTTTCGACTATCGCTACATGTGCCAAATATTAGGCCTAACATGGCCGACATGTAAACAAAAAGTTCGGCGAATTTTCGATTCTCGCCTTGGCGACAATCGAAAAAACGCCAAAAAAATGGCGGCCTCCGGGTGCATAATGCAGCTGCTTCAATGTCTTTTCTTTTTTCAAAGGTAAAATTTTTGTTTATTGATTGTTGAAATAATGTATACCAAATACGTTCGTAGCCCTTCTTTTAAAAAACACCACTTAGAAACAAAATTTATGATTCTTTTTAACTTCATATGTAAATAAGCAATTCTTATCTAATAATTGCTTCAGAAAATAGGATAATTTATAGGGAATTTTCAAGAAATTTTTAAAACATTAAAAAAAAATCTGCATGCAAGTCTATTGACCCAATTTGAATAAATTTAGTATCGAAATAATCATTATGTGTGTATGTATATAGGGCACGAACTAAAATCTTTTGGTTATACAAATAAATAAAAATTTCAGAGCTACTCAAAGAGACAACGCCAGAAATTTGCCACATTTTACAACACAGTTATATAATTACTAGACCATAATTTTAAAAGAAATCTTCTCGTTATTAACATTCTTTCCAGTTCACGCTCTAGAAAATTTTATGAGAAAAAAAGGTATCAAGTTTCAAATATATTTAAGGGGTTATAATTTTGAGTTATAATTTTTAAAATAAAAGAAAAAATTGATTTTTTGAAAAATGCGTTTTTAGCACTACTGATCACATATTTTTTTTTTATGTTTATACAATTACTTACTTATCTTTCACCATATATACAGCTTGTACCTGTTATCTCTTTGTTTTTCTGGATTATTTGCAGATTTTAAAAAATTAATTAACTCTGATTCACTCACAGTCGGAATATTTAAATCAGTACTAATTGTTTCGTTCTCGAAATCTGAAACCTTATAACGGTTCCCATTATTATTTTTTTTTGTTATTTCCCTTAATTACTAAAAAAAATATCGACACGAGCTAATAACTCACTGATATTCCATCAAATAAAAAAGAAAAGAAAAAAAAAGATTGGTCGATAAGTTTTGTTTCTTAACTAAAAAAGCAGAGTTTTTATCAAATCAAGTTCAATGTCAACGAAACAAATATAGCTAGATTAAATTTTAAAATACTCAAATATTTTGCAATGAATGAAGAATGTAATTTCAAAATACAAACTTCTGATGTGCAATGTTTTGAACATTCTAAAATACAAACTTCTAATTATATGTGCGCATTTTTTTATGCAACAAATACAAACATACTTTTTACAAATGTATTTTTCCTTAAGTATTTTTTTTCAGTCAACTAGCAAAATGAATTTAACATAACTATTTTATTTTAAGTGAAATAGTTTACAAATTAAAAATTCTTATCCTCACAACAAATGAAAATTTAGCCTATTTTAATAACAAACACTAAATGAACAAACACCATTTTATAAGAAAATAATTTTAATGCATATTCCTCCGAACACATTAATAAGGGATTTTATCTGGATTTTAAAACAATGCATTTTTTCTAAATTATTTTGTAAGAATTTTTTTTTACATCTGCAGTCCAATTATCTAAAAAAAATTGAATAAAATAAGAAATGCTTTATGAGAGAAAAAATATACACACATATATAATATTCGCAAATATTCCACGAAAATTTAGACTGTACCAAAAAAATGCACGCTTTGTTTATAATATATATTATTTAACACATTATATCTCAATACACACTTTCTCTTCAACAAGAAAACTTTAAGTTGATTCTGCTGCAAGCAGACTTTTTACAGTAGAAAAAGGAATGAATAAATTCAAGGGGCATCGAATATTGCACAAAACTATAAATGCTTCTCTTTATAAAATAATACATAAAATTAGAGCTGGAGCAAAAGTAAAATAAAATTACGAAAGATATTGAATCGTTTTGTAAAATGCCACGCTAAAATAAACTCAGTTTGATAAACCTGATGCTCATTCACTAAAAAGATGAGGAAATTCTTTAATAGCATTAATAGAAGAAAATGGAATGCACTTAAAACATAATATTTTTACCGATGATCTGATTATATGGATAAATATTTCGGAAGTATTGCACAAAAATCACGCCATATTTCAGGATAACTTTCTCTTCACGTTATATAAATATCAAGTTAAAGATCATTAATCATGTTACATGTACACCAATTTATATTTAATATAAAAAACAAGACATAAAAAGAAATTTAGTGACACTTACCTTGTGATAACCTTCGACAAATAGGCTTACTACGATTCCCACGTGGTTTATCAGAACACTTCTGCGTCCAAATGCATATATTTTCACTCCAAGAGCGCACAAGCAAGTAAAAGGTATAAAGAGGTAGCTCCAGACGGGAGTTGTTTGACTACTTGGGTTGCTACAATGATTCCACTGATCGCCAACTGAACATACGCGTTCATTTCTACGCCAAACAGACAGATATCGCCTGCATGGCCCAGCTTTGCACAGGCTTCATGAAGTGTATAATTTCCCTCTTCCCTCTCAATATCAGCACTTTAGTGGGTGAAATTTTTAAATATTCCATTAAAGTTCCATTTTTAAAATTTCTTCTTTGCCCAGTCTGAAGGGTTTCTTCCCCCTCTGTTTAGCCTGGCATTGCACGGATGTTCTTCGAGTGTAAAACATACCCCAGAAAATAAATTCTATATATATACTCAAAATTTCTTTTCTGAATTAATGATTTACAAAACGAAATGCTGCTTTATTTAAAGAAACTTATTAATTTAAGGTGATGGCGGGCCATTAGTTTAACACCTTACATGACATCTAGATGGCGTTGGCTATTGCGAAATTTTTGGCACAAATATTTGTGTCGGGTAACCTTTTCAATGAAATTCTCCCCTTCAGCGAAAGGGAACACGCGGGGGGCTAAGGGACGGTAACGGTCGTCAAACTGGTAAAATAAATGTTAGCTCTTTTTTTTTTTCTTTTTCGGGCGAGGGGGTTAAAGCAGCAGAGTGAATCTTGACCATGAAAGACTTCTCATGTCTGGACATTGGTCAATCATCAAACTTTTTCAACTCTTGGACCCCTTAGAACTGTAACATGTTTTCGAGGAAACCCCTTCCTCGCTGAAGGGAATATATCTTAAAATAATATTTAAAGTATATAGATAAACATATATTTTTGATATTATATGTAAAGACAATTTTAAAAAAATATTTTATTTTTTTATTAAAAACTTTTATGATGTAATTTTAATGTTATTTACTCATTGATAATATAAATTTGTGATCCAAATGTCACCTACGCATGCATTATACTTAGTAACTGAGATATGTGTTCACAATTTTTTACACAAACTATCGACGTATAAGCTTTTTGAAATTATCTGCAGTAGCATTTCATATTCCGTGTTCAATTCGTTTTTGTATTTTGTTTTTGTTGCCAATCGCGTTAAAAATATTTTTCACTTTCTAAATACATTTTTGTGAATGGCATGAAAATGTTCATAGCTGTGTGAGAAATTCTGCGTATATGGCATGAATTGGTAACCTAAAATGTAGGTCTTCTAGCTTAAATTTAAATTTTAGCATCGAATCTGTTCATATGTCGATAAATTTTTTTTATCTTCTTCATTATAGGTGTTTTTTCCCCGACAAATGTAAAAGGTTTCAAAACATTGTACTAACTAGTATAAAATTACTTCGTGGAACTCGGGATAACAAACAATAGTATATTCACAATCTACTGCATAAAATAAAGTTTTAAAATTCATTTATTATATTACAATAAAAGTTAAAAAAAAAAAATTTCAAATTATGTATAAATAAAATTTTTAATTTTAGTCTATGATCTTTAGATAATTGTGGCTAAACGAATTTCATGAGAACATAAATCCATTTTGCATACATATTTGTAATTTTTCTTTCCCATTTTTTTTTATTGGGACTCGTGGAACACAGTTTGTCGATCAATTCTCTAGATAAATGATGTACAGAAAGAAACTGTTTAATTTTTCCTGAACAAATGATTTTTAAAGGAAGAATAGGTGGATTTAAAGCAATGAAAAATTAAATTTCACGTTTTAATGAACAAACAGTATGATACAATTTTACTTTTATACAATAGAACAGGGGTTGGCAACCTATTTCACGAGAGGTACAATTCTCAGTGGTACTCTGAGTTACTCAACAAATGTGTCAATTTTTGAGAGGATGGAAGATGATAAATTTATAATGGTCCTTATTATACGAAGATCTCGAGAATTATGGACAATTGCGAAATTTCGAAAAAATCGGAAAGATATCTCGAAACATAAATTTACAGCTATTTTGTGAATTATTGGATGTCATTGCTGGTGAGATTTAATTGTTTGAAAAGAGAAGATCGCGTGCACTCTGCTCTCCGCTTTTGGTTGATTTCGAAAAAGGCAAAAAAAAAAAAAAAAAAAAAATTCTGTGTGTGTGTGTGTAGCGCACTTCCTTCAATAGAATCCTCCCCTTTCTCTGCAGGGGAAGAGGGCCACAGTCTTTACGACTGTGAAACGAAATACTTGTTCTTTTTTTTTTTTTTTTTGGGGGGGGAGTAAAATAGTGTTGACTCTTGACCATGAGAGAGATCTAAAATGACTTTCTTACTTTTTCGACTCATGGATTCTGATAATTTGTTATGAATGCTTTATTCGTTTCTAACTATGGAAAAAATCCTATGTATTTTGCAATCTAAATTTTAGGAGCTGTTCTTGTTTTAATATAGATTTTACCGTCAAATGTCTTTTAAAATGTCAATAAGTTGTTCGCTCTCCTTGATTATAGGTGTTTTTATCCACAAATAAAAAAAAAAAAGTTCATTTTCCATTACAAAACGATTTAGTTGTGCAAAAACAATGTATTAACGTGAATAAATTTGTTTTGTTGGTCCCGGTACAGTAAACAATGGAATATTCACAATCTAGTAGGCACTACATATAAAGAAAAATAATTTAATATTCTTTTATAATGGGATAATAAATGTTTCTAAAAGTATTACAAAATAAAGTTCTTATGTACAAAAAAAAAATGTTTCAGAAATTTCCAATTAGGTATACACTTACACCTGTATTACATTATTAAAGGTTTAAGGGAAACAATTTTGAATAGAGTTTTCTTTAAAAAAGTAGTTTTATATATAAATGTTAAAAAGGTTAAAGGTTATCAATTTTGATATTTTTCTAAGATAGTATGCAGCTATTTCATTAAAAAACTGGTTAATTATGGTTTTGACCATTATTTTACGTATGTTTGTAAAATAATTTTTAAATTCAAAAAATATTTTTTATAAGAAATGGTACGTAAATGAAAATAAGCATTACAAAATTATTTCATGTTCAGCAAAAAAAAAAAAAAAAAAAAAAAAAGAAGAAAGAAAGAGAGATATTTTGAAATTAAAATTACTTTTGTAACTTTAGAGAACGATTAAAATATCATTATAAGGGAGAGAAAATAGGCTGGCAATTAATTATCAAGCACAATTAATCAAGCATATATTATATAAACATTGCTTTTATTTTTCTAAGAAATTTATGTTTATTTAATGAATATATGTCAATAAAACAATTTTTCAATTTGGAAGTTAACATTATATTTAAATCAAAGAAAATTGCATTATTGTTTAATTTTTGGGCATATTTGGTAACAAAATAATAGTTTCATTCTATGTAGGAATCCAAATAAAGGGCTAAGTAATATACTTAATTATAAAAATATATATCACGGACAGTTTTTACGGTATCCTGTTCGAGAAGATATAGGAGGTCACAGTAGGCAAGAGTTCATGGTTACGAACTCGTGATCGACGTGGTGTTGCATCGTCGGTTTGAATTCTGGTGTCCCTGCTGAAGATCCGATGTAGAATTGATGATTGATTGATTAACGTCGCACTGTTCAGCTACACGAGGGCTTTTGGCGACGGACCACGTAATTTTGAACCATGGTCAAGTGACGTGGACGACACCTGAGCTGGCACCCCCCTCTCCTAACTACCACACCACACCAACGGGAGGACGTTTCAGCTCTCGACAGATTTAGCGTGCATCGCTGCCCTACACGGCGGGTCTTTAGTGGTACTGGGCTCGAACTCGTGACAAAGCCAAGCCACGGTCCGATGCCTATATCACTCGGCTACCGCGGCCGTCCGCTATGTAGAAGGCTGAACCTCAAAGCAGATGTTTGAAGTAGATGATACTATATGTTGCTAATGGTGGAAATTTTGGGAGATTGCGGTTCCAGCTCTGATTTCGTCCTCGTCACTTGATCGAAATGACGAGGTCGGCGATAGTCCCAGTGAAGCTTCAAAGCTTGACGTTAATCAAATAATCATTCGATAATATATAGGTTTCATTTCCTAACCTATATCAATCATTTTCTGTTTTTTGCTTCTACTAGATTCCTCTACATATAACGGCTCCCTCAAAGGCATATTTCGTGGTGCTCTTCCATCAAGAATTTCAGGAAGAACACATTTAAAATAAAACTTTTCTATAGTTTTGGAATAATTCCTTTCCAAAACTCTTCGTTTGCCTCTATACGCAGAGTTAACGAATCCTTTTTGCACCATAAATACAGATCACACCATTTCCGTTGTGTAATAAATAACTGACCTTGTATTTGAAAGTAAAATTTATGATTTAATGGTAAATAGATTCCCCTTTCATTGAAAAATTTGAAACCTAGACTATTTTTTTTTTGTAATTAAAAATTCCAGCAGATTTGATTCAAATCTCGCAGAATAAGGGCATTTAATTTCTATGAGTCCATCATCACCAACCAATCCATCGGGTGAAGCACACAAAAAGGGTTTATCTTTGTCCACAAATAAGCCACATATTTTTACTTCAGTTGAATATTCCCTCTCATACTGCTTCCGAGCGATCTCCTCGTTTGCCAATCCATATTTCATTGCTGCATTGCATAAGTCTCTACCATACACAATGCGCATCACAAGCTTCGAACACGGAGTAGATTTTTTTCCTGCAAGCAATTTCTTTGAAAAAAGATGAGAGTCTCAACGATCTCTCATATCTCCATCGTTCAGAAGATGCTTGCCCCCTAGTTTCGCTCTCTAAATCATAGATATTTTGTACTTTTAATTTTGAAAGATGGTTTTCCATTAAATTATCGTATATCTGTACTGGCACATGTCTTTAGACATGTAGCGAACATTCATTACACTGAATTTTTCTTCGAATTTATTCGAATCTAAGCCGCACTTTTTTTCCCGATACTTAGGCTACAAAAATTCTGGTGCAGCTTAGATTCGAAGACTGAAAAAAAGTTTTTAATGCTGGTAAAGTAAATTAATTATTCAATTTTATTAATTCACCTTTTTTTATTTTTTTTTTTTATTTCGTTTAGTTAGTGATTGAATATAAATGTCATATTGATCAGCTACACGAGGGCTTTTGGTGACGGACCTCGTAACTTTGAACCATAGTCAAGTGACGAGGACGACACCTGAGCTTGCACCTCCCATCTCCTAACTACCACACCAATGAGAGGACGTTTTAGCTCTCAGATTTAACGTTCATCGCTCCCCTACACGACAGAACTTCAGCGGTACTAGGCTCGAACTCATGACACGCCAGCCACGAGTACGTTACCTTGACCACTAGGGTATCGCAGCCACTTTTCATTCCGTAAATATATCATATATCGATAATATATTTTACACTATTTTTTTCACAAAAATGTGCTGAGAATTTGGGGTGCGGCTTAGAATCTGAACATAATTAATTGAAAAAATAAGTTTCTGTTAATTAAATTAGAAAACAATATTTTGTGTTAATAATTGTTCCAATGGTTTATGGTAAAGTTTTACGTCAAATATAAAATCGATGGGAAAAAATTTTTTGTTAGTTAAAAAGAAAATAATAATATAATAATAATAATTGCATTACAATAATTAGATTAAAATTTTAATTTGTGAGCAAGGAGTAGTAATTTGTGTTCTTTAGAGTTAATTCACAACTTTCGATCAAGTATAAAGTAAGTATACTTTCATTCTTCGTTAAGTCATTTCGCAGAATTTAAATATTCTTACAGACATTCCTTCAATAACAGACAAAAAAAAAAAAAAAATCTAAGCTGTATAATTATAAACGATTTTTGTTAAAGCACACATGCAGAAAATATTTAAAACTTTCCTAAATCGGAAAGTTCGTCAGATTTGAGATGTTAAATCTCTGTACATCATAAATCTTTTCCATTGTCCACTATTTGTAACAATTTGCAAGTTACCATAATTTCAGCTGGCGACTATATTTCAGAAAGATATCGCCAAAAATAAGTATTCGTAGCCAAGAATAAATTCGCTTTTCAAACGATGGTGGTGCCATCTGTTTGAGATAGTCCTAACTACGCCAAAAATAATTCAGAATGAACTTAAAATTTAAAAAAAAGTTAATTAAGAAAAACATAAAACTTAATTCTGGCTACACTAGTCCAAAGAGGGAAGCTTTCTTTCTTATATACTATTTAATTCTACTCTAAAAAAATGTTTTTTCTGTTAAAATGTCTTTTGCGTTTCCACCTCCTATACTTTAACATAGAAAAGTCAAATTTCATTTTGCAAAAATGCTGAAAACTGTGTAATTTTCCAAAAATCAAAATTCAAAAAACACTATCCTTTAAACAATTATTTTCTTTATATCCATAAAATTTTTTATTATTATTGGAGCTTTTTCCTGCCCACAAATGTCTTTGCCGTTTCATCCCTATCCTTTAACATTGACCGAAAACAGCCTTAAAAGAACGAGCTGATTCTCCATCAAGGTTAGGGTTCTGTTCACTCCATTTAGCACGAGTCTGCAGATGGGTCAGATATTCGGTGCTCCAACGGTTCCAAAATTTGTCTCTCAGAGATTGAATGAGTTTCCACCTGGAATGATAGGACAAAGAATCCGAAGCAGTATAAGGTTCAGGAAAGGATGAAATTGCACAGTTCGTCAAGAAATGCCCCGGGGTCAAAGGGTTAAGATCATTGGGGTCCGAAGAAAGTGGAGACAAGGGACGTGAATTCAGAACTGCTACGATTTGTGCCATCAACGTAGTTAACTCTTCGAAGTTCATGATAGTTGATTTCGCTACCCTCAATAAAATGCGTTTCATGGACTTAATGTTTGCTTCCCACAATCCACCGAAATGGGGAGAAGCGGGTGGAATGAAGTTCTATTCGATTCCCTCTTCCGCGCTGAATAGCTGAATTCTGTTGGACTTGCCAATTTCGTTCCATTCATTAAGAATGTTTCTTGCTCCCTTGAAGTTCGTTGCCTTTGGCAACATCATTTGATGTTTTTGGAATTCAGATAGGGTCGAATGTTTCAATCTACCTCCTGGGTCAAATAATCGACCTGCGGCTTGTAACAAATATCTTTTTGTATTAATTCTTTTAGAAAGAAATGTTCCTAAATCGCTGGAATCAAAATAGAATGTATCAGATTTTTCATTTCAACCAACTCCTAAGACCTTTGAAGCTATCAACGTGTTCAATGACTCTTTATGTTCATCTACTTCAAAATTTAAATTTTTTAACCTTTGATTTAGCTCGGAAGAGTTGGTTCTCCATTTCCGAAGATCCATACTTGCATCTTCCAAAATTTGTTTACTTTCTATGCAGGTCGTCAAGGCTGCTTGGACACTGACATTTCCACACAGAAAATCATCAACATACAATGACTGGTTAAGATGGTTAAAAGTATCAGGAAAAATATCCGCATATTTTTTAAGATGATGCTTTATCGTAGCTGCAAGAAGAAATGGACTTGATTTTACTCCAAATAAAACCCTAGTCATACGGAAGATATCAAGCCGTTTGTTTTCTAAATCAATTCCTGGATTTTCATCCCAGAAAAATCTTGTAAAAATCCCTTTCACTTTCGTCTATCTCAATCATCAAAAATGCCATTTTTATGTCAGCTACAAATGCAATTGGATTCACTCTAAATTTGATTAATAGAAAATTAGGTTAGGTATAAAATTTAGCCCTGTGTGTAAACAATCGTTCAAAGATAGCTGTGATTTCGCATGTGATGACGCATCAAATACGATTCGCAATTTGCTTGTAGTTTTATCAGTACGTATTACTGCTCTATGTGGTAGATAAAAATATTATGCTTTAGATTTTCTTCTTCAAATGGAAAGCGTTCTATTATTTTCTCAGAAAGATAATTATTTACAACTAATTTGTAATCCTCAAATAAGGAACTGTCATTTTTTAAACGTGATCTTAACTTTAGAAATCTTTTCCTAGCAATTTCTTCATTATTTTCTAACAATGTTTTCATGTTAGGTTTCCAAGGGAATTTAACTTTATACCGCTTATTTTGGTATGAAATTCCCGCTTCAAATTCAGACATTATATCATTATCAATATTTTTCTCATCAGACACCTCTGCTTCTATTCCTAAATTCTCTAAATTCCAAAATTCACTAAGCTGTTTAGAAATATTGGATTCATTAACAATAACACTCATTGTTAAAATGTCCTCAGAATCTGTTTCGATTACTGCTGAAACTATATTATCAGTGTCCCTTTTCGGAGACAAATCGTCATCATGTCGATTTTGAAAACATATTGAGAAATGGTGAGACCCATTACAAATAGGACACGACTTCCCTTTTACGCATTCCCTTGCTCTATGACCGGGCGACAAACATAAATAACAACAGCCGTTTTTCCTTAAAATTTCTCGCTTTTCGTTATTACTAAAAGAACGGCAAGCGTCGAGTTCATGACGTTTGTTGCAGTATAAACATTTTCGGCTTCCAAGTTCTACTTTCTCCAAAGGGGTGTGAAATGAATGGGGTCGGAAATGTACTCTATTCGGGGTTGGCTTCATGCGTTGTCCGGGGAAATAGGAGCCTTTATTTTTTGTTCTGTCTTGCGGTGGAGGGGAATAATGACATAGTTTATGACCGTTTATTTGAGAAGCTCGTTCCCTACAACGTATTTCAAAGTGTAGGAACCGCAACAGAGCGCTCAGGTCAAACCCTTCGTCCTTTTGAGAACGATTGAATTCCAAAACGAGTTCCGAGGGTATCTGTTTCAACAGGATGGGTGTTAATAAGTTTGAGTAGGATTCTCCTTTAACTCCTAAACTTTCAAGACTCCTTATTTGCGTTTCTGCTCTATCGTACAAATTTCTTAAGCCCACAATATCAGTAGGGTTTCTAACAGGTGTTAAATTTAATAAATTGCTCAAATGAGCGTTAATTAACATGTTTTTATTTCCAAATCTATCTTTTAATAAATCAAGAGCTCTATCATAATTATCATCAGAAATTGGAAATCCATTAATGCAAGCAAGCGCATTACCACACAAATATGATTTTAAATAATTAAATTTATCAACTTTGCTTAGTCTATTGTTATTATGAATAGAGCTTTCAAATAAATTATAAAAATCTAACCATTCAGAATAATTTCCAGAATACTTATTTATATGCAATTTAGGTAAATTTATGTTCATACATTCAAAACTATTGGAATCAATAACTTGGATATTTCGAGAAACTGTATCAACCTGGATAGAGTCAGAATTTATTCTCCTAATTTTAGAAGAAAGCTTCGTTTTCCAAAATATAATCTTCTCTTTAATTTCTTCCGAAGCTTCTATATCTTCAGTAATAGTGTCAACAGACAAACGATCTTCAATTAGTGTATTTAATAAACTTAAGTTACTTTCTTTGTCATTTAATTGCTCTATAAAAGCTTCAAATTGATCAACAGGTTCATTTTCATTGTTGATCTTTCCTTCAATTTTATTTATCAATTTTGTCAACGAAGAACGTACCGCAGTACGCTTCTTTTTAAATTTTGAGAGATCTTCTGACATTTTAATCTTCTATTCAGGTATGATTCAATTTCAATAAAAATTCGGCTTACCTGAATTCACTGTCGACGATGATATTCCAACCTCTTGGTCGAGGGTATCAAAAATGATTCTTTCATCAATTTCATCAATTTTCATTAATTTCAGGCCGTTGCACCAATGTTACGATCATCGTTGGTTCAGTTAATCAGTGGTAGAATGCTTTTATATCAATCAACTTTCATATCATTACAATAATTAGACTCAATTAAATTCAATAAATCATCGAACACAAGTGTAAGATTAAATAATAAGTTTAATGGAATATGGAGCGCGTCTGCACTCGGTCACGTACACAAGATCTCTGATGTAAACAATACATGTTATTACAAGCAGTGCCCTCTATACTGAGGGGGGTTCTACCAATATTTTTATAATTTATTTTCCTCGGTCAGATATTTTATTATGAACAAAGAATCAATACAAAATTTTCTTACAAAATACTTATTACATTCATCCTAGTACTTATTTATCAATAGAAACAAATCGGTAACATATGAGGATTATGAGTAACTGAAACCACTACGCCTTTTCATAAACACGCGCTACAATAAATTCAGTTTCAAAAGTTTCACATAAAATGTTTACTTATGACATATTTGAAAGTATGAAATTTTTCTATATATAAATGAATGTTTATGTGTATTTGTATGACCTAGCATCACTCCAACACCGTTCAACCGATCACTATGAAAATTGGCATATGTATGTATTTTTTCTGTTTTGTGCTATCTTCTTTGTTGATGCTTAACACCAGGTGGTGCTACAGCTTATCAACTTCCGCACCGGTCAATCAATCGCCAAGTTGCCAACAAGACGCCAACTTGGCTCTATCGCCAACATTTCGCTATGTTTCCATTGAATCGCCATTATAATATACGGAATGGCGTTGCTTGCAAATATTCCAATTTTAACATAAAATAAGTACAACAGAAATTAATATTAACATATTACACATCCAGATATAAATTATTTACACTATTTTAAGTGTTAATTACACAAAATTTGTAACAATGTCTTACTTTTGCTGAGCAGAGATCAGCTTAGGAAAGTGTTTTCAAAAATCGATCCACAAGAAAGTTACGGAGGGTTATAAATAAAAAAAAATCCTTTTTATCAGCAATTAGACCTACAGACTTAAAATTTAACAAATATGGTTTTTTTGTTCAGCTGTGATATGCAAAAACGTTTTTTTTTTGTTGTCGTTTAATTTGCAATTCACGTAAAATTAGTTCATTAAAAACTTCTTTATTCTTCAATCTGTATTGTTTGATTTTTCAATTCACCCGTGCGAAGAACGGGTAAATCAGCTAGAATTTTATAACTAAAGATGACACTTTACTCTGTTAATAACTATTTTTATCAACATTAATAAAAAGAAATAAAGTCGATTAAAAAATATTTTTGTTTCGATTAAGGGATTACTTTGCATTAATCGAATTAAAACATTTGTTTAAAAAATATTTTATTTATTCCTTGCACATATACATATAAATACGAGGTAGACTTTGATCGCATGAAACTGTAGTGACATGAGTCAGGCATCATGTGAATGAGAAATTCACCTATTTTTCTAATGTTATAAAATCAGGTAAACATGAATGTTGGAGTAGATGTGTATTTTTTAAATGATGAAACCTTCATTAAGGAAGAATTATCACTGGTATGTAGTATTCGGAGAGTCCAGTTCATAGATGGCTGGTCATTTCAATGACACGAGGCACAGAATCCACACTTGTATCTTTTTTCGGGTTTTTCCTGTAATAAATGAAGAAAATTGTCAAGAGTTTGCATTAATCTGAGTTTATTTTTGAGAAAAATTAAGTAAATATTGTATACGTTTTTAAAATGCTCAATTTTCTTACAAATTTTTTTTGTCTGTATTATTAGATATCTTGATCGTGGAAAAAGTAATTTTAAGTCATTAAATAAGCCTTTCCGTGATTTTTTAAAATTTCACAAACAATGTGTCGTATTAATAGATCTAGAAACAGAAAGGATATGCATTTGATGAGGATTTTCTTTAACATATAGCTCATCACCATTTTTATTGCATTTTTTTTTCTCTTTCACACATTCCAACAAAAGAAAAATTATGATGCTTGTAAAAAATGGACGGAAATATTCTATTTTAAGAAATTATATTCTAAAAGTAATGTATCAATATAAGTAAGGAAATAGCTAAATCCTTGACATTTTTTTACTCATGCCATTGAAAACCATTCCTAATGTTAAAAATTTTAATTATGCACTACATAATTCCTTGTTTTATTACATTCAATTATAGTATTATAGGTTTCATAGTAATATCAGTTTTGTTTACTTGCATATCTATGCACATCAAAACTGTATGCTGTTTGTCTTCCCTTATCGCAGAATATGAAAAAGTAAAGGTTTTTAGTTCGGTGTGAAATCAACAGATGGCAGCACGAAAAGATACTTAAAAGAAACTGTCATAATAAGAGCTATATTAAAGAGCTCCTTACTTACACAACCATGCAAATAAACACTTCTCTGGCATCAGACAAGAAATTATTAGCAAAGCACAGTGGCGTAGCGTACACCCCCACAACCCTCGCATTGCGGAGGTTCTAGGGGGCACAAAACCTGACTTGGCAGAGGAGGGGGGCAAATGTTCTCCGTTGCGCCACTGGCAAAGCATATAGACAATTTTTCACACCACTCTTTAGGGTGCATCCATAAAATTTTCTTTCCACAAACAAAGTATGATGTATGAAAATAATGAAGAGAAAAGTTATTAAGCAGAAAATTTTGAGTAAAGCTCATTCAAAAGGGTAAAAATATTCTTTCTCGTTTGAATTTCAGTTTAAAAAAACATTAAAATTTCTTTAATATATATATATATATATAATTTCTAATGTACCCTTTGTTATTGTATATGAAAGTTAAATTAAAAATGAAAAACTTAAATTTAATTATTAATATTGATCCTGTGTGATACCTTAATATTTCACACATTGGCATTTTTTATCTATATCCGCTATATCTTTAATAAAAATATATATACATATGGTTTACCTCTCATTTGCATATTTTAAAATATTCTCAGTTTTACTAGCTTTCTCATATTCATCCAATACGGACAACAAACAGACAACTCAATAGTGTTAACTTCTTCAAAGTGAAAATACTTCTTGCATAAAGTTGTCTTTCATCATAATTCCTTTCTTTTATGTTGTCCCAGTATTCAATACCTAAATATTAAACTTCTTAAAATACAGGGCCTAAACATCCATTTTCTCAAAGCGGTATGACCACCATTTGATAAAGATGAAAAATATATACATTATTATTTGCCGTAAAATCTGGCGTATATAACGCATACTTTTAACACAAAAATTAATATCGATGCGCTTTACACACCGGGTATAAAGATGAGAGGTTCAAGAAAAAAATGAGTTTAGACAAAATTAGACTTCTACATACATCGAAATAATGTTTATTTAAAAGAAATGACAATCCTTACGAATTTAAAGGGTTGTAGCTTTAGAAGTAAGTTAATTTTTTTCTAAATCTTGGAATAATACCTCGAATAAATTATTTTAAAATATAAGAGTTTCTTCGTGAAAAAGGGGATGCGCATTATACAACGAATATACCTAAAAATAAAAAATTGCAGCTTGAAAGTATAGGGGCGCGTTATACGTCGATTTTACGGTACATATATAAGCAATATATCTACATCAGTGGCGCATACAAGGGAGAGTCCCCGGGTCCAGACCCTTCCCCAAAATCCTTGATTTTTTCCCCCAATTGATTATAACCCTATGCATATAGTACATAAAATTTAATTAAGTACTTGTTACTAATAGTTGATTTCATTAATTAACGCTAATTACTTACTCAATAATTAATTGTTTACTGTTTTTTATTTGACTTTCGGACTTTCGCGACCCTGGACTCCATCCCCCTTGAAAAATTTCTGTGTGCGCCACTGGCTCCATACATCAGAATGCTTCAATTTATTTTTGGTGTGATTATTTTTATTTGACTCATTTTTAAGAATTTATTGGTTATTTATTTTGGATTACAACTTTTTATTTTGGGGAGGGGTGGGTGATTGATTGCTTACTTATTAATGTTAACACTTGGGCAATTGTAGATGAATCTGAAAATTTTAAACCATGATCAATTGACGGGGTATGCATCTGAATTGTTATCCCCTCCAAATTTTCACACCCGTTAGCGAGAGGACTTTGAGAACCAATAGATTTAACATGCATCAACCTTTCTACACGACGTGTGTTCAATCGCATAAGGACTAAAATTCATGTGACTTGAAAGAAACAACACCGGCCTCCAGTTCGTGATAATGAACACACATCTACAAGGTCACTTGTAATATGGAGAATCTAATCATTATTGTGTGGTTTTTATTTCACATGAATCAGCGAGCATTAAAATTTATCTCAGAAAATCTGTTTGGTAGTTTTTTAAGTTGATTGGGGTTTGAGGATTTTATTGCGAATCAGTTGCAAAGAACAAGACAGTTTTTTAAGAGCGATGGAAATTTATTGCCGAAAATCAATCCTTTAAATACAGTATTCGGCTGTAAAATAAAATATCAGAATAAATATCAGAAGGACTTCACACCTTCTACATCGCTCAGACACAATATCAGTGTCTAAAATACAAGTAGGCTGGATTATTCACAAGCACCACTCGTCCTACTCAACAGCCGAGATACCGCTATTCGATTCTTCACGGTCAAGGCAAGACCACTTATCGCTAGTCAAAGCAATACTGACTTAGTCATAACAAGTCTACTAATTTCGGAGAGCATTTCGCTGTTTATAGCCCTCGCAGATCCATTGAGAAATATCCACTTGCGTCAAAGATCGTGAAATTAGTGGATTACTAATTTCCTGAAGAATCCATAGGGTCACGAACTTGTCAAAAATTGTCATCAGCATGGTCGTCGAGTCGCCAAATTGGTTCTATGACCAAAATTTCGCCAAGTTCTCATTGAATCGACATTATAACGTAAGGGACGGCGTCGCTTGCGAATATTACAATTTTAATATAAAATAAATATAACACAGAGTATAAATGCATTGCACATCCAAATACTGATTATTTAGACTATTTTACACAAAATTCGTAACAGTAGTAAAGGAATATCTTCACTCACTGTCCGAAATCCTCCCCTTCCTGCAGACTGTCTGGCAGTTCATGTCCTTTTGTCTCGGGCAACATCAAGGTAAGTAAACTGGCACTGATAGCAAGAAGAGCGAACATCACATTCGGAACTGAGGAATGAGTCGCCTTACCCTGCAAAAGAAACACATAGTTTATAATTAAAATAACAATGAAAAGGAAAACAGACATTATGAATTTGTGAAAACAGAAATATAGAGGAATGTAGGGTCTTTTCGAACTCTATTAATATGAAAAGAGACAGAATTGTACGCAAGGAGAACAATGATTGCTGTCTAGTTTAGGATTGAAATCCATTCAAAATGTCAAAACGGCAACAGGATAATAATTATAAAATATAACTCGAGTGCTCTCAGTAGTCACGTATTCAAAATTCTTCTTCAAAATAAAAAAAAACTGAAGTCAAAAATAATTTGAAGCATCAATAACACAAGGCTTGACATTTATACTTCCCCTCAATTTGATTGCATTATACTATCTTAGGAACGTATGAAATAATCATTGGTAGAGAACTGAGAATTCCAACGAAGCCCTGGACACGCATGTATTTCTGTTACTGTGAACAAGACCAACCCCAGAAGCTTTCCAAAAGTTATGACCTTCCTTCCTTTGTCGATGCTGACCTTGTAATAGAACTCACGAGTGTCATGGTGGCCGCGATAGCCGAGTGGTATAGGTATCGGATCGTGGCTTGCCTTGTCACGAGTTGGAGCCCAGTACCGCTAGAGACCCGCCGTGTAGGGCAGCGATGCACGTTAAATCTGTCGAGAGCTGAAACATCCTCCCATTGGTGTGGTGTGATAGTTAGGAAAGGGGGTGCCAGCTCAAGTGTCGTCCACGTCACTTGGCCATGGTTCAAAATTACGTGATCCGTCGCCAAAAGCCCTCGTGTAGCTGAACAGTGCGACGTTAATATTCAATCAATCACGAGCGTCATGAGCAAAATGAAAATATAGCGAATTTTCCTGTGTTGTATCCATTAGGGTTCCCATAATGGAGTTTTGAAAAGTTCTGAAGTCCCATAGTGAAAACCAAGTGAAGTTTTCTTTTCCTGATAATACAAATAAATTGTGATCCAGGGATTTACAATAAATATTGTTCATCCTGCAGTGATTTACTGTCCCCTTTTTTTCGGTTTAAAGAATTTTCGGATAATTTCTACACAATGAAACAATAAAAAGGATTTATAAAATGCAATAAAAGCTCGTATCATTTTTTAATTTGTTTCTGGAGATCTACATGCATATTTTAAAATTGATTTTAAGTAAATATCTTGGGAACTGAAGTTAAATAAGGAATTAAAATAGAATCACAAATCAATCAGCTAACAGCTAATTATACAGATGGTTAAAAACGCAAAACTCTATTTTAAAATAACGGTAGTAATTGATATAGAAAGTCTTCCTATAAAAAAATGTATATCTAATTATTTTACTTTCCATAAAAAAATCATAAAATTTTTGTAAATGATTTTAGTTCTTTTCCAAAACTTGTTATGATAATATTTTTCAAAAGTACTTCTTCACATAGAATGTATTTCCATTGTTAAATAAATAGAACAAAGTCAATTAATTGAGTGGTTATTAACGTCGTACAGTGCAACAACTCGGAGACTATTGATAATGGACATTATAATTGTGAAGGATGGTCAAATGACAAAGACGACTCGAATCCCATTCTCTACAATGGCTACGTGAAGAATGTGAACTTCGACAGATTTTATTCTGCATCATGCCTTCACACGGTGGTACAAAGACTCTAACCCATGATACGATAGAATCAATGCCGGCCACTAGTTTACGATCATGATCCTTTGGGAACCGTAACCAAGAACATATTGTTGATATTAATAAAAATTATCCCCTGATTGAAAAATCTTGGGAAAATTCAACGAAGGCAAAAATTATAATTGTTAAAATAATAAAAGAATATCTTACAAGCATAATTATAGGAATGGAGTTACATGTTGTCGTGACCTCAATAGATTCCCAGCTGACGTAATGCCAAGAGAGCACGACCTAACTGATAAAGCGGTTCCAGGATAACGCGGAAACCAGGGGCAAAAGCTACTGCCGTGACAGCCGTATCAATGATACCCCAAGATACAGGGGCCCCAGCATGTGCAACATTTTGACGATTTCAAATAAGTTTTATTAATGCGCCATTTTTATTTACTATCCAAAAAATGGCTCATAAGGAAATTCGATACAGGGCCCACTCCGGACTAGGTACGCCAGTGGCGGGAGCCATGGACATAGAGCGGGAAATGAGAGGAAATGAGACGAGTGTGCAGCGGTCGGGACAGAAGATGAAGGAACGCCGTGACGATGTAGACGCTTCATGAAATCCAGTGAGTTATTTTTGACGATGATTTAGTTACTTTTTATAAACTTTTAATTTTAACCCTTGTGAATAATAGCCCTTAATAAATGTGTAGGTAGCTTAATCTGGCCGTTGTCACACTCAACATAATTGTGTATGTAAGGCAAGATAAAATAACTTTTAAAATAGGAGATATAATCCGATAAATTTAAGTTATTGAAATTCACCTTCCTTTTGTAAAGACTGTTGCTATTTTTCTTTTTGTGAACCATATTTTAATAACGGAACTATTTCTTCCATTTGTAAAATGGCATTAAAGGGAATTCGGCTTCCATGTACAATTAAAATGAAAACGAAAATAATTTTAAATGAAATAGAAAAGAAAAAGAAATCAATGTACGGTTTCAATTTATAAATTTAATCCTAAGACTATGTTATAAAGAAATTATAATTCACTATAAAATTTCCAAGGCCAAATAATTGTGAAATTTATTTTTCATGGATGGAAAAATGACTTACCAGTTCTCGTACGAATGGTGCCAGAATGGATCCGATCCGTGCGAACATGGAACAAGAACCGAGGGCAACGTTTCGAACCACGGTGGGGAAGAGCTCAGTGGTATAAAGGTACAATAACCCAAAAGATCCCGTTACACAGAACTTGCCTAACATCGCGAAACTCGTACCCAGCCACGGTAAATCTGCAACACAAAAGCATAGCATGTAAAGAAAAACAACATACTATACTGTTCGAATTAATTGGGCCAAACGGGGGAAAAAGCGATTTTTTCTGAAACCTTTGCTTTTCATAATTACTGACTGAAAATCTCTTAATACGAAGTATGTTCCCTTTTTACAGAAATGACCTCTTGAACACGTTTTGGCATTAACTCAGCTAGTGCATCGCACACGTTCTTAATTTTATCATCGAGGAACTATACTTGTATAGCAATTTTTATCATCTGTTCTGTTGTCATGCAATTCGTCTTTGCTATACGATTCTTGAGAATACGCCATAAGTTCTCAAAATGATTTAGGTCTGGTGAATTACCAGGCCAAATAAGCATCTGTATTGTATTTTCCCACATAAAAGTTTGGACTGATATCGAATTGGGACAAAGAGCCAAGTCCTGTTAAAGTTTATCATGGATACTACTACGTAATATTTCTATGTATTTGACTGAATTCATCATGCCTTTAAGAGGAATCAAATTTCCCGTGTCATTTGTTGTTAAAACCCGCCAAAACATCTCTTCAGAAGGTTTACGGCCTGTTAGATATGATCTGGTAACCGAGTTTCCCCTTGACCTTATCTTACTGCACTTGATTTGCATCCCTGCACAAATAAAAGTGTTTCATCACTGAAAATTACCTTCTTTCAGTCCTTAACAGTCCAAGATCGGTATTTTCTGGCACATGCTAAACATTTTCGCATCATTTTCTGAGTTAGAAATTGTTTTTTTCTCCATGAGTGTGTTGCCTTACGACCAACTTTCTGATGCGTTTATGTACAATTGAGGCATTCACTTCAACACTATGCTCTAATAAATCCTTTCGAAGGTCTGTTCTTGGCTTTCTGGGATTCATTTTGCAATTTCTTATTAGAATTTCATCAGTTCTTGGAGTAGTTTTATGCTAACGCCCACATTTTCCTTTTCTTTTTAGAGAGAATGTTCAGGATTCTAGAAATATTTTTTAAAATTCTTGAAACATTTGATTTGCTCACACCAACTGCCGTAGCTATATCTCTCACATTCATAGAAGTGTGTACTTTAAGAGCGATGAGTTCCTTGGAGTAATATCCATCTTTAAACAAGCAAAAGTAATACGGGTTACATGGCGCGTAAAATTGTAACCACCAGCTGCCGCAGGGAAATGCCCACAATTGAGCTACTGATACACTAAAACCAGTCAAACGAGTAAATTATAGCTAAAATCGATCCGTCGCACTACCTCTAGGCCGATTTGTGGCAGTTTCGGACATCACTGTTAATCACATACCCACTCAAATAAGAAAAACATGTACGTCCCAATTGATTCGAATAGTATAGTAGAATGTTTACCAGGGTTTCACTCCCTGACATAATACGATATTTTAATTTAGTAATAGTAAAATATAAGTGCTCAATAACAGAAAAATATTTTGATTTAATAAGAATGAAATGAGAGAAAGAGAAAGATCAGAAAAGGGTTCAATATCTTGATAAACTATAGTAAAGGTTAACGACTCACAACAATACTAGTTCTGTTTTTAGAAATATTTTTTTTTTTTTTTATAAAATACTTGAAATCTCTCTCTAGAAATCTGAATGAAAGAAATAAATTTCAAAGATTACAAATATGGTGCAGAATTTTTTGGTAGTACTTCTTGCTGATAGTTGTGCTGCCTATGATGAACCACTTCAATAGATTAAAAGAGACTTACGGCCGTATCACACACACAAGTCTCGGAACAACTCAATTCTAGAACAGCCGTTTCAAGTAGCTGTGAGAGTGAAGGGTTGCTGTAAACAAAACGATACGCTCTGACGTCAGCCGCGCTTTATCTTCACATTGAAAAATTACTCACCGATTTCTTTGCTTCTGAAAACGAACATCCAACATTATTTCTTTTATTCCGCTCCCGTTTTTGTTGACTGTCGTAAACAAATAAATCGCCAGGCTGTTCAAAAGATTATACGCCATTAAAATACTACATGCGATTAAAATATTATACGTTATTTCTGATGCATTTGACGAAATAGTGGTAGTCATCTTTACCACCATCTTGTTTATGTCGAAGGTAAACGAAGAACTCCATTGGCTGGAATTTAGAATAGTTTTAATTTCGAGCAATCTTTCAGCTCACTGGAAAAAAGTTGTTCAAAGCCGTTGCTATGGCAACTGTGAAAATATCGCTCCAAAGGGCTGCTTGAAAGAAAAAAAATGCTCCAAATAGGTATACGCGTGATAAGGCCTTTATAGCTAAGGCATTGCTAAGAGACATTGCTTGGACATTTAGATAGGACATTGCTGCTAGCCTTCCTTTTTTCTTAACCAGGCCTTTGTTACATGCTTTATCCCAGAACGTCTGTTAAATCTTGTAAATCGTTTTAATTTGGGAAACCCCAAACTTAACAAAGAATTTCATGTAGCAGCTTTGTTCAAGTTTTCTGTCATTTTCTCAAAAACAAAAAATCTGATAGCTTTCACTACTTATTGTCGGACTGTCAGTGATTGGTATCTTGGCAAGAAAAATACTAACATATTACGCATTAAGTACTCTTACACACATGCAATAAATTATGCATCCAAAACCACATTTGCTTAAGCATGAACAATTATGACCATATACTTTTTTAACATACTCCGCACAATTTCATGGCTCAATTTATTTAGAGCATTACAATATCTTCTTCAAATATTAATATTTGCATTTTCTAAATTGTGATGCCCAATTTTGGTATGAAACCATTGACAAAACGTCTAAAGCTCCTGTCTTTAATTAAGTTTTCCTTGATTAAATTCCCAAAACTTAATTTGATGCATTAATTTCTATTTTTCGTTTTCCTTCCACGATGCAGTTGACAGAGGTTCTAAATTACGAGGTCCATCGCCAATAGTCTTCGTGTTACCTTATGGTGCTACGTTAACATAACTCTTTCCACAATTTAATAAAGAATTTTCAACAGTATTCTTAGAAATTTTATGTAGACATGTCTGAATTTGATGTTTTTTTAGGAATGGATTAAATAAAAATTAATCACTTCAGCTTTTTTCTTAATCCATTCCAGAGAAAAATAAATAAATTTCAAAACTGCCGGGAGTCCAGGATTGTTCTCATATCTACAGGGTGATTCGCTACCAGACCGAAAAACTTATAAGGTGTGTAGGGGGTACAGAGACGAATCGGAATAACATAGGAATGCAGGGTCACAAATATCATAGTTACGAGCTGTGGTGCAAAGAAGCAGCGAAAAAGAACAGAAACAACAACAACATATTAATGGGACAGAAAGCATTTTATTGAAAGCTTGTGCTGAAACAGGTATTCGAAATTACCACCAGAAGTCGATTGGCAAATCTAACATCGGCGCTGCATGAAATTCATTACGTTCTTGAAGATTCCTGGCATGTCACGTATCAGTTATAAATATCACCCAGCAGTTACAGATATTCGAAAGATGAGATCTTCAACTGAAGGAACGCGTCTCGTACGCCAAACTCTTCATGTGACCAGAACCATACTCGCGTCACCTTCTGTTCACACTTGCAAAGGTCGTGTGATGTGAAACACGGCTTTTAGAGTAAATTTCCAGACACAACAACTGAGTGGCATGCCTATTACAATTCGCAGCTCCATACACGATCAGCACGTCGAACAGTTCTGAGTTTGAATACGAGTATCGTTCTTTGTTTGAATACGAGTACCATCCATTCAGCGCCACCTACCGCAATACTGCCCGAAGGAATCTTCCAGAACGTAAAGAATTCCATGCAGCATCGCTGTTAAGCCTGTCGGATGATTTCTGGTCGTAATTTCGAACACCTGTCGTAGTACATTCCTTTCAATAAAATGTTTTCTGTCCCTTTAATGAGTTGTTGCTCGTTTTTTTTCCCTCTGCTTCTTTGCCCCATTACTCGTAACTACGGCCTTTGTGACCTTGCATTCCTATGGGATTCCGAGTCGTCTCTGTACCCCCTACGCCTCCTACCAGTTAGTCGGTCTGGTAGCGAACCACCATGTATTCGAAAGATTATAGTACAAGGCACTTATAATGGATTGTTTTCTGTATGTATGAGTATTAATACCTCAACATTTGATTAATCCGCCCCTCTCCGATAATTGCTATGTTCTTAAGAAGACTTGGTACCCTAAAAATCACAAACCTATCGTTTTTTTTTATTTTCATTTAATCTTATTCTTTGCATTATTATCTTTCGATTGATATATCACTTGTGCATGTCGGAAAGTTAGAAGTTGACTAAAACTTCATTTGAAAACAAATTAGGCAATTCAGCCACACCCCCTTTTTAGAAAAAAGCTAAAAAATGCTTTATGATAAAAAAATCTATTTTAGAAATAGAAATAATAACTATAAAAGAATGTGTAGTATTAAAAGCAGAATATTTCCGAGGCAATACAATAATGTAATTTTTCTTCCTTGGGAAATGTGTGCATGTAAAATTTTTAAATTAAGGCATTTTATATTAATAATTTTATAATTTCAGTTCTTCTTCCTGATATATTTTTCATACAAATGTAATACTTTAATATTATAAGAAGAAAAACAGCTAAAATTTCTGTCGTGACAGAAAAAAAAAATTTTTAACATTTTCTTGAATTTTCACGGGCAATTAGTACTCTCTAAAAGTTGATCATTTATAAAAATGTGTGGGTTGAAAAAAATATGAAAATGCAATTATTTTAAAGAAAAAACATATATAACTAATATCTTAAAGTGATAGTTTAAGTTTAATTAAGCTTATAATAATTATTTTTTCAGAATTATAAACTTTAAAGTGTTTTTCTCAGTTTGTGTTTTTCGAAACCTTAGTGCATTCAAAATGCTACTCCTTCGACAATTATTTACCAATCACTTCCATTTTTTCTTGCGTGTTAAAAATAAAGCATGTAATAAAATTAGGGATCCGTTTTGCTATAAGCTGAATACTTTTTTTTAAAAAAAAAAATGTAAGACATGTTGGCTTTTCGTTGATTTTTAGCCATATCAACATTTTATTTTTTTTTCTTGAAAACGAATGAAGTTATTCTAAAATCGATCCCTAAAGTTGTTTAGATCATCCATAAGAGTATTATAAAAAATTTCAGGTCAAAAAATTAATTTTTACAAAAGGAGTAGGATTTTAAAATTTTCCCAATTTTCTTCAAAAAATTAAAATTTTTAAAATTGTGTGAATAATATATGAAAATTTTCATCTGGTAACATTTTCTTGAATAGAAACATTGTATAAAATGCTAAAATATAATTTTAAATACGTAAATAAAGAAGTTTTCTAAAAGGGTACCAAGTCCCCTTAATGAGCTTCTTACGGCCTTTGTAATTTCAAAGCATCATACCTTTTAATTTTATTCGAAGGATTCAAATTAATTTTTTTCTTGCTTTATATTTTCATTTATATGTGGCCATACTTTCGTTATGTCATCAGTTCACTATTGTGCTTCTCCTAAAAAGAGATTTACATAATATGTGTTTTGATTTTGCTAAAAAATTCAGCACTTGCTTGCATTCTCAAAAAGCAAAGTGTTTACAAAAAAAAAAAAAAAAAAAAAAAACCCGCACCATCTTTACAAAACATCATCTTTGCATCTTTACAAAAAAAGTCACATCATGTATTCAAACACTAACAGGCAAAAATGAATTAGGAAAGGAAATTAAGTTGTGTTAAGCTCTTACAGAGCAGACACAAATTATGAGAAAGTAAAAAAAAATGGTAATGTTCAGAAAGTGGGAGGGAAAAAAAAGGAAAGAAGAAATTAAGGAAGTAAATGTTCCACTTGTACGATTCGGAATACAACAGTATATACATTACATAGAGATTGCAGAAAATTCAATGTTTTACTCTTTAATTTCAATGCAAATATATATGTACAGTTTCTTAAGGTAAATAGTCTTATTCAAATTGTTTACCTGCGGGTACGAGAAGCATGGCGCCATAGGCCAATCCTAGGACGGCCATAAAAAAGACGATTGTTGGCCTACGGCCCAACTTCTTGATACTGTAGAAGACGAGAACACGGCATGGTAACTCGACGATCCCAGCAATGAAGAAATTCAGGTAAGGGTTCCCGGCCAAATCGTTGGTATTGTACGACAATCCGTAGTACAAGAAGGCATTTACTATCCTTTTAAGAAGAAAGATTGTAAAAACTTAATGATATGTTGTTTTACTGCGATGTTACTCAGTTTTCTTGTCAGAGAAAAAACGAGAAAGAAATAGTTATAGAATTTCCATCGGAACTTGTATCATATCTCTCTAGCGTGATTTACGAGTAACTTGTGAATTTCATTTCAGTAAAAAGACTGAAAATCTTTCAAAATCTCGAACAGTGCTTGATTGACCAGTCCCGCATTTTTTCTTCAAACAATTCTGAAGAAAGAGAAGCAGACGATATAACTGAAAATTATTCTCGATAAGAGCAAATCAGGTATTAAAATTACATTAATAATTCTTTTTTAAAATTTTTTTAATATTTTCTAATTTTGCGTTTCTAATTTTACTTAATTTATTAATTGAAAAAAGTCTATGAATTTAATATTAATTCTAAATGTATAAATGTGATAGTATTAAATATATATAAATAAATAATACTGCGTTAAATGCATCATTGTAAGATATATAAATTTGTATACACATATTGCACACACACACACACAAAACAACTCTTAGTTGATTTTTCTAACTTATAACACGGTTTTTTTTAACTAATATCTTTTTTTTTGCTCAATTTTTGCAAGATTTCTTATTCCATTTACACAAATTGTATCTCTTTTTTTTTGTTTTTGATACTTTTTCAAAGTTACGTACAACGCATCTCCCTCCTTTTTACTTTACAAATTGTATCTCTTTTTTTTCAGCTCAGATTTTGATACAGTTTTCAAAAATTGAACTTATCTGTTAAGTAAATTCGTTACGTACAACGCATCTCCCTCCTTTTACTTTACAAATTGTATCTCTTTTTTTTGCTCAGATTTTGATACAGTTTTTCAAAGAACTTATCTGTTAAGTAAAATCGTTACGTACAACGCATCTCCCTCCTTTTTACTTTACAAATTGTATCTCTTTTTTTTTGCTCAGATTTTTGCTTTTTGATACAGTTTTTCAAAGAACTTATCTGTTAAGTAAAATCGTTACGTACAGTTTTTTTTACAAAATTGTACTCTTTTTTTTTTTGCTCATCAGTTTTTCAAAGTTAAGAACTAAAATCGTTACGTACAACGCATCTCCCTCCTTTTTACTTTACAAATTGTATCTCTTTTTTTTTTGCTCAGATTTTGATACAGTTTTTCAAAGAACTTATCTGTTAAGTAAAATCGTTACGTACAACGCATCTCCCTCCTTTTTACTTTACAAATTGTATCTCTTTTTTTTGCTCAGATTTTGATACAGTTTTTCAAAGAACTTATCTGTTAAGTAAAATCGTTACGTACAACGCATCTCCCTCCTTTTTTTACAAATTGTACAAATTGTATCTCTTTTTTTTTCCCTCCTTTTTACTTTACAAATTGCTCAGATTTTGATACAGTTTTTCAAAGAACTTATCTGTTAAGTAAAATCGTTACGTACAACGCATCTCCCTCCTTTTTACTTTACAAATTGTATCTCTTTTTTTTCAGATTTTGATACTCAGATTTTGATAAAATCGTTACGTTTTCCAAAAAACTTATCTGTTATCTGTTAAGTAAAATCGTTACGTACAACGCATCTCCCTCCTTTTTACTTTACAAATTGTATCTCTTTTTTTTTTTTTTGAGATTTTGATACAGTTTTTCAAAGAACTTATCTGTTAAGTAAAAACGTACAACGGTCTCCAACTCCTTTTTACTTTACAAATTGTATCTCTTTTTTTTTTTGCTCAGATTTTGTATATAGAATTAGAATTAGGTCAGCGATTCTCAAACTGTGGGGCGCGCCTCCCTTGGGGGGGCGTGACAACTCTACGAGGGGGGTGCGAGCAAATTGAAAAGTCAAAAACAGAAGATTATTTTTAAAAAATTAATTTACTGAAAGTAAACAATTAAAATACATTCTGACATAAAAAAAAATAAAATACTCAACTCATGTACACTGATATACTACACTTATAAATGTATCAGGTGCTACACAATGTATTTTATAATTAATTTAACAATACTAAGTTAAGAACAAATTTAATAATTACCAGTGACCCCATGGGCTTGTCATACATAAAATTATATACAAAAGGAACACTTATCATGATAATATGTACGGTTTATAATAAGTTCCTTAACTGCCAAATAAATGTTACGCTAATAGCTTCCCAAAGCCAATTGTTTTCCACGTAGGCGCGCGTGTAAGATATATTGGGGGAGGAATAAAGAAGGAAATAATCTGAAGTAAGTAAATCCTTCGCAAACGTTGTCAAGGTCCTTTTATTGCATTCCAAAAACTTCGGAAAAATTTATGAATAACAGTGCACAGAAAAGGTCGTACTTAGGAAAGACGTATATATACGTCAGGGGGAACTAATGCTTTGGCTGAGCGAGATGTTTATATAGGCAGGTGGCACCTTAGGGGTTAAAGTCGTATCGTAGTTTTAGCATTAAAGTATAGTATTATTGTATTTAATACATAGTTATGGTATGAGGTGCGGGGGGAGGGGGGCGACGAAAATTATGATTGAATATTGGGTCTCGAATATTGAAACTTTGAGAAGCACTGAATTAGGTCTTACGTTCATAACTTTATTCCTATTTTATTATTTATATCTTAAAACAGTTGTGTGCCAATGCAACATTTCATTTCAACCTTCTTAGTGACGAATTTATTAAAATGTGACAGATACTAATCATTTTAGGCCCTAATGTGTAATTTACTTTCCTTAAAGATATATTAACTAATGCCGTATTGATTGTTCATTAATATCGCTCTCTGAAGTTACACAAGGACTATTGGTGACAGTCCTAGTAGCTTAGAAACTCGGTCAAGTGACGAGGATGACATCTTAGCAGAAATCACACCCTCCAAACTCACACCATGTCAAAGTGAGGACTTTAGGAAGCAACAAATTTAACGTGCATCAGCCCCTTTACACCACAAATCTTTACTGGCACCAGGACTTGAACCCACGACTCGACAAAAACAACACCGATCACGAGTTCGGAATCGTGATCACTAGACTACAGTAGCCATATACATTTTCCAGAACATGTGGGAAGTGATAATAACACTTATAAAAAATCGTGTTGTGCCAGTATAAAAAGGGCGCATGCAGTAGGTAGTAGGAGTGCAGAAATCATGTGCAGTCAGATCCCGATTTAACGAACCCCTTATTAAAGAATTTCGTGATGTAACGAATTTTTCTCTTACCTCGATTAAAATGAAGGCAAAACCCCTATTTAACGAGTAATAAACCCCGAATTAATGAATTATTTCAACAGCTGATTTTTTTTTATTAGTTTGTGTTAGAAAAATTGGAATTTTTTCAGATGACATCCTTTTTGTCCGGAATAGAAAAAGAAATTTTTCTTGTAAGTAACGAATTTCTAAGGTATAAGATGCGGAGCGTTATCAAACTTAACAGGTGCAGATGAGTCATAAGGTAACATATCGTGTGAGTTTTGAAAAAGACAGGAAATTTCTTTCTTATCTCATATCTCTCCTCAACGAAGGGGAGTATCTTAAGATTTTAACGAATTTGTTACATTTGATGAAGGACTGCCCACAAGTGCAACTGAAGTTCAGAAATCTGTTTATTTGTCGGTGCCAATGAATAGCAATTTTGATGCAGAAATTAATAATGAACTCTTATCAAAACTGTTGCATTTTCTAATATTTTACATTGTTTGGAAACTGGGAATACATACCTTATGCAGCAGAATGTCAATGACACAGCATTTTCTTCTGTGTATAAAGTCGAAAAAAGAACTCTCTCGAGTCAGGAAACAAAAAGATTTTCAAACATCTATCAGTCAGTATTTTAAAATTCTTTATGAACTGGTACGTGATAAATCAATAATAATATTTTTAGCTCTCTGTTGAATAAAAAGCGTAAAATTTCTAACTATTGATATTTTATGTGTAGTTGCTTATTGTAGAATTTCCAAAAGGTAAATGCAAAAATATCACACTTTGTTTGGATTCCGATGTAACGAATAATCCCGATTTAACGAACAAAATTTTTTATCCCAATGAATTCGTTAAATCAGGATCCGACTGTATATGCATTCACAAAAAAAAATCCCGATAAGTATTGCATTATAAAATATAATCAAATAATTCATGTTTGTTTTTATTTACTTCACTCCGCAAATAGTTGTATGTATTGTTTCTAGTATTCAGTAAAATATTTTATCATATGTGCTACAACAGTGTGGACTAGTCCGGCTATAATATCGCAATAATTCTCTTACCTAATTCAAAATGTAACATAAATAACAGATTACTCTTCTATAGGGTATATTTGGTAATTCATGAACAGAATGTCCTTCTGAAAATTTTTTTTTTTTTGTTTTTTGTCTTTTTAGTTATTTAGCAGTAAAAATTTGCTACATACCAGAGATAAATCATTTTAAAAGTCCTACACCTCATTTTGGGTAATTTCATTAGCGCTAGAAATGTAGCAGATTTCTTGCCTTCAGTCTAGAAAAGAAAAAATTCACATTAATTAAGTTCTTTATACATATGCATCAAATAGATGAAATATAAAATCCTCTAGGAAATTAAAAGGCTCTAAATAAATTTATAATGGCTTAACTTCTATTTACAACACATTAACATCATAAGCATTTTCATCAAAATAAGAAACGTCCAATAGCACAACCATATAACATAAATCAACATCTTGGCATTAAAGTTTTTACAGAGTTTTTATAAGTAAAATAACAAAAATTATACTTAAAATATGAATTAATTTTTTTTTCATTTTTAAACTCGGACGAAGGCGTTACTGATCTCGCGTGGTGACGGAGTCACCCCAATCCTTTTTTTATAATTATTTTTATTTTACACAACAAAAATCATTATTCCAGTGAATAATTTAACAAGAAAAAGTATACTTCCTATTTTTAAGGGCTTTTCAAGTTTTCTTTGATAATTTGAGAAAAAAATATCAGTGAAACTGAATCAAGAAGTTTAAAAATGCGTGACTTTAATAAAGGACAGAAATCACAGACACTTTTAGATAAAATTATAGGAATGTTATTTGCAAGCAAAACTGTCATATTTTGTTCAAGTAATTGAAGTTTTATTGTCCTTCGAGGATCGACAAATATGTTAAACTTTTTCTTGCTTGTGTCTTTTTGACAGATCGAAGTGTGTCTTGAGGTACACTTATAACTTTAAATTTTTCTTGATGGAGTTCTTTAGATAGATAGCATTTGAAAATATTCCTTTCAACTCAAACGTTTAATGTGTGTTCATCGCTTTTCTCAAATTTACTTTCAGTATCAAGATTAATACGCAGGATTTCAGCATAGGTTCTTCTCTTGCTTGATCAGTTTCCAACTTCTACCAATAGAGATTAAAGATGCCCATTTCTTTTTTTATATATTCTGCTCATTCATATTTATAAACCACAATAAGTCGTACAACACAGCAATCAAAATTACTAGGTTGTTCATCGGGGGAAAATATAGAATGTTTATAGAAAATAATTTAAAATAAATGTGGTCACAAGCGGATAACTCAGTCAAAACAAGTACCTTAAGATTGTAAAATAAATTATAGTTTAAAAAACTAAGAAACACGCTTTTTTGGTTGATAGAACTAAAAAGTAAAAAATAATTCTTAATATAAGAATAAAATGACTAAGAGGAAAATTATGTCATTGAGGTAAAAGCGTGGGTGCTCGATATCAATTGTTATAATTTCTTAATAGTTCTGTTCCAAAATGTAAAGTTGGTGTAAAAATGTAGTACAAAGCACCCCCACGCTCTCTCTCTCTCTCTTTTACCACAATATGACATTAAATTTCACATAAATCATTTCATTCTTATATTAAGAGTTATTTTTTACTTTTTAGTTCAATTATCCATAAAAGCATATATTTTTAGTTTTTTAAACAATCATTTATTCATTGATGAATTAATCTTAAATGCGTCAGACTGAATTAATTTTAAATGCGAATCTCATTTTTTTGAAATCTAGAATACCCATTGGCATCCTATCAGTGCGTCGATACGGCATGGTTTGCAAAATGGAGGATGAGCCAACTGATGAAAATCTGGAAGAACTGAGTTTGAAATATTTCATGTGGAAAGTGTAAAGTCAAGGATGTTTTTCTCTAAGTAGAGCTCAATATTCTCTCTGAAACTTGCATCAGCATTAGACGTAAAAGTACCCGTTTTGAATTGAAGAGTTTGTGAGTAATTATTTTTAATCCGGTGACCTCTGCATCAATTCTCAGCTGTTTTGGTAAAATGAAGCAATGAATGATGTTTCGCTGTACAGATCCGACAAGAGAATTTAGAAAAACAAGCTTTATGTCTGAGTTTAGAAGAACATAAATTATTATTTTTTTCACACGCTCGAGTCTTTTTTTTTAAATTTCTATTTTCAGAAAAACTAGACAACTGTTTACATTATCGTAAGAAATTGTTGATGGCACCCTCCCCTTTCTGACATACAGAACACTTTTTTGTTTGTTTGTTGTATTTTCATTAACCACGAGCGTTTTCACTTCTAGGGTTGTAACTTAATCTTTAAGTCGGATCTGGAATTACTCGCGAAACCTGGAAATGGTGTATGGAATTAGTTGCCAAATCTGGAAATAGTTAATCCTGATGATCCTGATGAAGGCTATGGAATAATATTGTGAAATGATTATACTGCCATCGGTCCTTGACAAGTGTCTGAAATTTTGAATTAATCTGACCTAAGATAAAAATCGAGTTCAAAGATTCCGTTACATACAAGTGAAGCTTATAAAAGCGTGTTAAAAACATTTACCACTCCCAAAAAAGATTGCGTATGTGATAAATACATTTTAGTTTCTGTGAAGACTGTCATATAGGAAGATACTGTCAAGGTCATTGGTAACAAATAAACAGTTTTCCCAGAATTGACGATTTCGTGAGTCTGGGGTGACTCTGTGCCCAGCGCGACAGCTCCCGGGTTAATATTAATTCTCACAATGATTAATCTAATCTTGTTCAAAATTACTGAAAATACTTAAATAAATATTTTATTATCCTCGTTGCATAAAAAGAGATTAGTTTTTACCTCCTTCCTGTGCTTAAATATCTCAAAATCCCTGATGTCACCTTTAATCTCTTTGCCATTGACGGAGGCGGCTTTTTCCAGAAGTTTCTCTAGCTGTTTTGTTTTCCCACGCATCACCAGCCAACGGGGAGACTCGGGAATAAAGCTGCAAAAATATAACCAGGTACGTTTAAGATTTCCTGAGTAATTTTTTTTAATAAATTAAATAGTGGAAACTTATATACGAGGGTGAATTGGAAAATAAGTTTCTCCTGTCAACTGTGATCTGAGTTGTGTATGAAAGTCAAAACATAAAATGGGACATTACAAATAAGACATAATTTATTTTTCCATTTAAGTATCAAGTACTTTGAGACTTTTGTCATACCGCTTGATATGCTTCAAAAAGCCATCCAGGAAAAGCACAGGGCTTTGCATTCGGAAAAAAGCGTCCAATGGATTTAGGCGAAAGACGACACAGCAGGGGAACACACAAGACACCGATACATCATTCGTTAATACATTGGGTACATGCTATGCGGTACTGTGACACCCTGTCGTAATTGAAAAGGTGATTCGGAAAAAGCGGCTTAGGCTTCTCAGATCTGGCGTTCTGTTGTTGGATGACTCGGTGACGGCAACGCAAAACCATATTTCAATTCTTGGTTGAGAGCGCCTACACCATCTGCTAAACAGTCCTGATCTCACACCAAGTAACCTTCATCTGTTTCTGGCTTTGAAGAAGAATCTCGCCGTAAGGCACTTTGGAAGCAAAACTTTTCTTTCGTATGAGTGTTTCCTGGAGGGCTTTTTGAAGCTTATCAAGCGGTATAACAAATGTCTCAATGTACTTGGTACTTACGTAGGAAAATAAACTTATGTCTTACCTTTAATGTCTTATTTTACTTTTCAACTTTCATACATACAGTCGACAGGGAAAACTTATTTTCCGACTCACGCTCGTACTATTCACATTATAAGGAAGTAAAAACAGAACAGACTATAAAAGCTGTGTGTCCTGAGTGAAATTCTCATTTGCAGCTCATAAAATTCGAATAAAAAGTAATATACCTTTACATGTAATAGTTTTTAATAAAAAAATGAAAAAGAAAATTGATAATGGCCTGCAATCACTGAATATAAAGTAATACTGGAAGCGTCAAGTTTCCAAAAAAGAAATGTTCTTCATAGTTTTTTTAAATTTTCATCGTAGCTGGTTGACCATACAAGAGCTATTGGTGACATACTTCGTAATTTTTAACCATAGTCACAAGTCATTTGACTTTCCAAATTTCCACACATCGCCAACGCGAGGACTTAGAGCCTTTAATTTGCAGCTTGACAAAATTGGTATCAATGACTCAAATTAACTAAATATCGGTATTTGTTGAATGGATAATTAATTTAAGTAACATAACTAATTAACTTTTAAAAAAGAAGCGTTTGATAGATACAGAACTGTCGCAAACGTATGGGCATGAAGAGCAAAAATTCAAATGTAACAAATGGATAGGAATAAACTATTTTCAAGATCTGAACAATTTTCATCTTGTTTTCTTCGCGGTTTTGGACTTATCCTACCATTGCTTTCTTCGTTGTTTTTCGGTAGTGTTCTGAATTTCCGTAAGTTCTTTTTTCGCAGAAGGCTCACAGAATCATAGTCCGGTCCTCCTTTCAACTTCTACACTGGCGCAATATCTTACGTCCATAAACTCAAAAAAATTTCTATTCACGCCTTCTCAATAGTAAACAATCACAGGCTGATTTCTTTTTCCACATTAGTTGCTTTTCGAGCAACCAATGGCTTTTCAAAATGGAACAACGAATAATAAGTTAACAATTTCGCAAAGAATGTTCTTTCGATAATCGCAATATAGCGTGAGGGATCGTCGACATGACCTCATAATTGTTCTTGACTTCGCATATCACCTCCCTTAAACCAGTGCCTTTGGAATGCGATTCATACATGGTAGCATCAGACAGTTTCTAGAATAGGTCAATTACAAATTATTAAAAAATAGAACGACAATTTAATCTTGTTAGACTTCAAAGTAGTGTCCTTCTGCATCCATACTCCTTCGTCCCAGCGCTCGTATAATTGTTCAAAACACTCATGGAACCTATTTCTTGGGATGTCCTTCAGTTACTTCGTCGCATTTTCCTCGGCTTTTGTCCAAGTGAAATTTCTCCTTCCTTGATGATGTTTTTGCCTTCCACTCCCCAACGTATTTTCTGACAGTTGTTAAGAAAGCACCATGTTTCATCACCTGTCACGATTTTGTTCAAGAAGCTGTCATCTTCATATGTCATGTCAATGAAATCCCTGGACATGTTCACTTTCATTTATTTTTGTTCAGATGATAATATTTTTGCAACCATGTGCAAACAAACACAACGTTGTTAATTTTCAAATCATCATGAAAAATACTGTGAATGCTGCTATATGACATTCCTTCAGAGGCCGTAGCATCAACGGTTATTCGTCTGTCCGCACACACTATTTCCCGAACTCGCTCAACATTCTCATCGATTGTAGAAGGGGGCGCCCAGTCGTCATGTCGGTCATCTTCAACATTTGTGTGACCTTCACGAAAGCGCTTATGTCACTCATACACAGCCGTTTATTTTATGGTATCGTTTCCGTTTGCTTACTTCAGCATCTCGAGTGCCTCAGTAGGGGATTTCTCGAGAAAAACGCAAAATTTGATGTTTGCACGATGTTCCAAAAACGACATTTCAAAATCCGATGAATGGAAAATTCGCTTTGTCAGAAATGATCTGCAGCTAACACCGACAGTAACAGAAATAAATTCCAGATGACTGTGTATGTTACCCTTATTTGTGCTACCAACTTTCAAAGAGAAATATCGTCTCCAACGTACACCTATGTGAATGTAGGTGACCACATGCATCCCGGGAGCTTTTTGACTCTTAGTAGGTATTGCTATAATTATCTTTAGTTGTGCGCCTAGGGAACATGCCCACTAAGCCATATTATATCTATGCACTTTTTTCCCAGTAGAACCAGAATATGGTTTAGTTCCTGGGTTACAGATAATCTACCGATAATATATGACTGACTACACTGTTTTGCTTACAATTTTTTTCTGCTTAAATTCTGTGATACTATAAATAAATACATACACGAGGTGGGACAGAAAAAAACGAGACTAATGCGCAGCTTGAAAAAAGAGTAGAGATGGCAACAACTGTTTTGGTGACGTCATGTCACATACCTCCTCTATCCTGTGTGGCCAATTTCGACTTAACCGATCTCGCCAGTGGGGAGTACTGCGTCATTGAGTGAACACCTGTAACTGCATTCAGCCAGAAAAATGTCTAATGTAAAAACGGAACAGCGAATTAGCATCAAGAATTTTGTGAAACTTGAGAAATCAGTTACAGAACGATTCAAATGTTAACTGAGGCTTATGAAGATAAAACCTTATGTCGTGCATGTGCGTTCATATGGCATAAGCGGTTTTCAGGTGGAAGGTGATGTACATGCTGGGCAGCCAAGGTGATTATAGACCAACGCATTGTATAAGCTCATGATGTGATCTGGAGTGACCGAAGATTAAGTGTTTATGCATTGATGGAGTTAATGTACTTGGCTAGGAAAGCTGTTCGACACATTTTAACAGACGAATTACACATGAGGAAGATTTGTGTGAAGGTTGGTCGAAACGTTTTGTCCGATGACCAAAAACAGTGCCGTAAAGAGGCGTGGATGGACATGTTAGGACATACTGTAAACGAGCCAAGTTTGTAGGAATCTCTTGTAACATGTGTTGAGACATGGATCTTTGCTTCTGACCCAGAAAAGAAGCTTCAGTGGATGCAATGGAAGCCTTCAGGATCCCAAAGAACCCAGAAAGCACTCACGTCAAAATCAAAATGTTAATTTCTTCTTCGACATTCATGGAATTGGAATGATTGAATGGGTTCCTAATGGTTAGATTCTTAATCAACACTACTACACTGAAGTTACAGAAAGACTTAATTAGGGGAAAAAGGACGGCGTTGTGAAGTGATGGCTGGCTGTTGCACCAGGACTGCGCACACGATCCTATCTGTCAAGCAGTTTCTGACCAGCAAAAACATTACTGTGATGGGGCATTCGCCTTATTCAGTTGATTTGGCTCCATGCGACTTTTTTTTATTTCTTACAGCTAAATCTTGCATTTTACCTTAGTTGAAGAGGTTCAGGAAAAAACGGAGAATCTCCAAAAGGGCCTCCTAAAATCCTCGTTGTAGAACTATTACCAGTTATGGCAGCACTGAATGCAGAAGTGTGTGAATGCTGAAGGGAACTACTTTGAAGGTGATGATACCACAAAGAACTGATATTGTAAATACAATGATTTATTGGAGCAGTCTCGTTTCTTTTGTGTCACACCTCGTATCTGGTAATGTAAATTTTCTGATATCTTGAAAACGACTAATTTTCGTGGAATAGTTTTATTGGAAATTTTTCTCTACACCTCAATACCTTTCCAACAGGGTACAACATTTATTAAAATTGGTTATATAAACACCTTTTTTTTTGTAAAAATATTCTCCCTGTTACTATGAACAATAATTTCTTTCGAATAATTTTAAATTATAATTGTATTCTTTGACCTAAAAACAAATGTTTTTTACTCTTCTAATTAATAAGTTACAACTTAAAACAAATTAAACATATACTTTTTTCTGGAAGTGTTTCATCTTTTTATGCATTAAATACATTTTTCATAACACAGCGATAATTGTTGTTATCCAAAATGGACGATATATTTACACTCGTATTACTTAATCGAAATCATCAAAGTTTGAAAATGGAAAATTATGAATAAATTTTTTTCAAATATTTTCCCGTGGTTTTAGGTGTTAGAACAATTCTTTAAAAAAATATTAATTCGAAATTATCGAAGTAATTTTTGGCTCTAGTTTGTTCCACTTTAAAGCGACTTGGTATACTCTTTGAACTACTTTCTTTCTTTATGTATTTAAAAATTATATTTTAACATTTTATATAATGTTTCTATATTCAAGAAAATGATACGAGATGAAATTTTTAACATATTATACACACAATTTTAAAAATTTACATTTTTGGAAGAAGTTTAGGAAAATTTTAAAATTCTACACCTTCTGTAATTATTAATTTTTTGACCGGAAATTTGTAATATTCTTATGCAGTGCTCCGCAACCTTTTTATCGTTGCGACCGGTCAACGTTTGATGATTTTACCGCCGCCCGCTAAGAGTGGGACACGTTGATGGTTTATATTTTAGATTGCTTTGATTTAACAATTTTAATTTAGTTATATTTAAATATGCCTTCAGAATAAAGTATAGTTACACAAAAAATGAATAAAAGTGATTTAACGTGGAATATAAAGTGATTTCCGTGGAAAGTTGAGCATATCCGAGAGCAATGCACCACTTCAAATAAAATGGCAATAGTTTAATGTTCTTTAGGCAGCCCGGCACCATTTGATCCACGGACCGGTACCGGTCCGTGGACCGGGGGTTGCGGATCATTGTTCTTATGGATGTTAAAAACAACTTTAAGGATCAATTTTACAATAACTTAATTAGTTTTTGAGAAAAAAATAAAATGTTGATATGCATGCTAAAAATCAACGAAAAAGCCAATATCTCTTACATTTCAAATTTTTTTTAAAAAAAGTATTCAGTTTACAGCAAAATGGATCCCTAATTTTGTTACATGCTTTATATTCAACACACAGGAAAAAATGGAAGTGATTGGTCAATAGTTGTGGAATGAGTAGCATTTTGAGTGGACTAATGTTTCGAAAAACACAAACTGAGAAAAACCCCTTTAAAGTTTATAATTCTGAGAAAATAATTATAATAAGCTTAAATAAACTTAAAATACCACTTTAAGATATTAGTTATATATGTTTCTTTAAAATAATTGCATTTTCGTATTTTTCCAACCCATATTTTTTTTAATAAATGATCAATTTTAAGAAGGCATTAATTGCACAAAAAAATTTAAGAAGAATGTTACAATTTTTTTTGTCACGACAGAAAGTTTAGTTTTTTTTTCTTCACATAATATTGAAGTATTACAATTGTATGAAAAACATATCAGGAATAAGAACTGAAAGTATGAAATTATTAATATGAAATGCCTTAATTCAAAAATTTTACATGCACACATTTCACAAGGAAGAAAAATTACATTATTGTATTGCTTTATAAATATTCTGCTTTATATATATTACACATTCTTTTTTTATAGTTATTATTTCTCTTTATAAAATAGATTTTTTTATCACAACGCTTTTTTGAGCTTTTTTTTTTTTCTAAAAAGGGCGTGGCCCGAAATTTGTTTTCAAATGAAGTTTTATTCAACTTCTAACTTTCCGACTTGCACAAATGATATATCAATCGAAAGATAATAATGCAAATAATAAGATTAAATAAAAATATAAAAACGATAGGTCGGCCAATTTGGGAAACCAAGTCCTCTTAAGAAGCTTAAAACAATCCGTACATTTTTTTTTTTATTATTATTATTAGATATCTCAAATCGCTTCATAATTTTCTAATGTATATTATACTTTAAACAACACCATGGTATATATTACGGGAATTTTTATCTGAAATGCTCCTGCTTTTCTTATTGGATGTTGATTTTTGCAAATCCAGTTTTTAGCGAGTCTCTACTCAACAAAAGAAACATGCCTGTCAATTTCCAAATCTGTAGGCATAATAGTTATGGATGTTTCGTGATGAGAGAAAGAGTGAATGAGTCGTTCGCTTTTCTCCTTTATGTATGTGTTACCGTTTAAGGGCAGTCGGAAAGGTAAAATTTGATTTTTGACAATTTGAGTTTTTACATTTCCACATAGTACAGATTTAACCTTTCTAAAAATACCTTACTTTAACCTCTATCACCCTAAAAACCTATTTTTAAATAATCGTTTTGGGCCACGCCCATTTGACAAGCGTAAAAGTAAACAAAGTTTTTGTTTTGGCTTAAAAGTTGAGCGTCTGGTATAAATCAAAACAATCTTTTATTGTATAAAGTTGCCTTTTATTATTTTATTTCTAACCCATTTGAAACTTCACTGTATTTTTAATGGTCAAATCAGTGTTTGTTTACACTTTCAAAACTGCGTTATAATTTTTGAACTCGACTATTCTTTAACATTATTAAGCAAACTTTCAAAAAATTGCTATAATATATCGACTTTTTTTTTACCATCCTAGAGCATCGAGTATTTAATAATAAGGAAGATGTAATAAAAGTAATGATGGTTTGGTGGTGAAATTCTGCTGTTTCCAAATATCTGCTGATGAAAAAAATTGTGCTGATGGTGCAAAGCTTTGTCTAATGAAACTGAACCATCTGCCAGTGAGAAGAAATTGTAAACATGGATATTTCACCGGATGAGGCTTTTTTTCTGGTTTCAGAAATGTTATTGTGGACATTAAGAAGCTGTAAAATGTATAAAGTGTGAAAAAACAGGACTCAGGTTGCACCTCAGCATTTCACAAAATGTTTCTTGTAAATATAACTATACTTTTAACTCAAAATGCGATAGTTCTAGAACTGAATACCCGGCTAATGCTATCGCGATGCATAGGTAAAGGTGCTGAGTCTGCTAGGATGTTTTGCGGTATCATGTTCCCCCGCTCTACAAATTCTCAAAAGTACAACCACATTTTAAACAAGAAGACCTGTGAACACAGTATGGCAGATGGTGAAGCCGTTGATGAAAATGATGGAAAAAGGGACCTTTGTTGCTGTTGATGGTAGCTGAAATGCGTGGTTTTTCTTCGAAGAATGGCTTGTGACAGTCACAAGTGTTAATACCGGCAAAGTTATAGATGTCGAGTTTTTCAAAACATTGTATTTGTCGAACAAAACCAAGCATCTTTTTGTAAAGAAATTTTGAAGGCTACAGCGGTAAGATGGAAGTAGCTGGAGCTCTATCCATTTTTTCGCATTCCAGTCTCTCTACAATGTTCGGTACACAAAAGGAATGGGGACATTTACTTCTATTGTCGAGAACAAAGTATATGGTGACCATTGCTCTGTCGAAATTAGAATGCATAGGTCATGTTATGAAAAAGAATGGGGACACGTCTTCGACGCTTGAAAACTAAGATGAGGAGGTCAAAAACTTTCTGACGGAAAGCACTGCGGAAAGAAATAGATTGACAGAGGCGAAATCGACCGTCTGAAGCATATTATGAGCTATCCGCAGAAATTGTCTAGCGTGAAGGACATGCAACAAGCCGTATGGGCAATATTTTTTACACAAGCTATCAACCGATGAAAAACCTCAGCATGGATTTTGTCCCTCTGATTCAGATACGTGGTGCAAATTTAAAAAAGCAGAATTGCTTGGGAGACTTATCATCAAAAAATAGTTTACCTGTGGATGTTGTGGAGGCCATGCGACCTGTTTTTAGGGATTTAGAATAGAATTGCTAAAAATGTTTACATGGAGGTACGCAAAATCCTAACGAAAGTGTAAATAATGTAATATGGTCTCGTGTACCGAAGAAAACATTTGTACAATTAGAAGTTTTGTCACTGGGTACATATGATGCAGTTTCCTCATTTAATATGGGAATGTATCAAAACTAGAAATTTTGAAAAAATGTGTATTGAGCCTGGTGATTACACGGTACAGGCGATGGAGTGCCCCTCGACAAACAGAGGCTGTTACGAGCAAAATACTATTGTTTACAAAAACAAAGGAAGTTAGGAAGGAAAAAAAAGACTTAAAAGGAAGAAAGAAGATGATGAGCTACTAAAAAATGCTGATGATTTAGAATATGGAGCTGGCATGTTTCAACTAAAAAGTAATTATACGTTAAAATCAATTTTTCTCAAAATGTCAATTTTGATGTTCGATGTTCCGTTTCTTAGAAACTACTGTTCACAGGTATGTAAATTTTTATGATATATTTATAATGATGGCTAATATATACTAAAATGAGCTTTTTTGTAAAAAACCCCAAAATTTATTTTTACAAATTTTTTATGTGAAAACGAGTTAACGTAAACTATGTTTGATAAAAAATATTTTATAAATTATGAAAAAATTCAAAATTATCTAAAAAGCATTTGAGTATAATGAGAATGTGTATTTTAATTATATGAAAAATTTCAAGCCTGTACATATAACAGATTTTGAGAAAATGTACCTCGAAAACAGCCAATTTAACATTGTCGGTATAGAGGTTTCCGACTGTCCTTAAGTGTAAAAATCCATTACTTCATAGAATAATTAGGTATTTCATGAAATAACTGGACAAGTTAGTTAAAATATATACAATTATTGAATTCTACGATTTAACTAGGTATTCTATAGAATAACGATTACTTGATTGTTAAAGTATGAAATATGGCACTCGATAGCTCTTTGAACAGGTTCTAGCTGCTTTTAGTCAGTTCTGAACAGCTAATAGCTGTTTTGCTATGACGTGCGTGTGTGTGTGGTCTTCATTCCGTTGCTTTTAAACAAAGAATTTAGGAGTATTTATGTTAGCGTTATACATTTTGGACTATTAACAAATATTTTTGCAGCCTGTTTTGAAGCAATGAATTCTGCAGGAATGGGAGACTAACCAGTAAATAAAAAAGACTCAACGCGAGGGATTTTAATCTTTACTAAATAAGGGAAAAAAAGTCCTGCACTTACTCGCGTGATAAATTATTAACTTTGATAGCAGAAGTAAAAACTGCTAAAACAGCATAGAAAAAAATACCTCGTGACAAGGACGTACCATTAGGATATCCTGGAAGTTCAAGGAGTAAAAAGGAAATTTGGCCAGTAACAGATGCAAAGCATATTCTTTTCCCCCCTTTCTGTTTAACTAATGTTAACAATATAAGAGCAATTTTACAATATACCATCTGCCTTTCCTTATTATTTATCATTTAATCATCCACAATAGGGATAAAACGTATTTTTTAGAGATTTTAGCTACTTTTGATTAATTAATTTATAAAATTGTGACGAATCTATACGGAACTTTATCACTAACCTTCTGAGTCGACCTTTTTAGGGAAATTTAATTCCCTACCTATTTCCAATCAACTCCAAAAGAGGACGGGATTCCTTGTTATGCAGATTAGATTAAGTATTTAAGCCAAACGAAATAGTAAAGTTAGAGCAGTAGGAGATAGAGATTGAAGCAGAAAGTTATCGTGGATTTAAATTGAAGATTTCTTGTTAGAGATATTTAATCTCAAGAATTGAGATTCCGAGTGGTAAATATTGATTTGTGTTTAAAGTCTCATTAAAGTTTTAAAAGTGAGATTAAAGTTAAATGTTCAATAAGAACATTATTAAATATAATTCTGGGATCTCTTATCATTAGTAATTTCTGCGTGATCGTTATTTAATAAATTAATTAATTAGATCATTAATTAATTAAGTTAATTTAAAGGATATTACCTTTAAAACCTCATAATATTAGTAGACGCATTTGTTAATAAGTCTTTGATTCTATTTGGGAAAGATAACCAAATAAAGGAAGTTATTTATAAAAATGGCTACTGGTTCTTCTTTGACTCAAATTATTCTCGTTCTCAAAGTGAGGTCCTAAGGGACCTTCACAAAATAACTTTGATATTGTTTATTTTTCATTCTTTAATGGTCTTTCATTAGTTATTTCATGGAATAACTATGTAAAGTATGAAACGTTTCATCCATAATATACTTTAATTAACTTGTCTAGTTATTTCATGAAATACCTACTTATTTTATGAAATAACTGAATTATACACTTTAGCGGTAAAATATACACTTAGAAATTGATTTTAAACCGAAATAAAACTAATCAGAATGTGTTCGAATGATTCCCAACATAATTGGCGGGTTACATTTCACCGAAAGTTAACAACTGATCGATGGCGTATACAAGGGATTTAGAAGTTCACTCGCTTGTACCTATAGAATTTTAATTTTTTTCCATAGCCTCAGCTACGTTTTTTGTAGAATGTAACCCCTCCCCCTCTCCTTCCATAAGAGAGGTCTATGTACGCTACTTCAACTGACTTACCTGTAGAAGAAGACGTATGGCACGAAGCAGAGGGAGAGGACGAGTTGAAACCAGAACCAGTTGCGCACCAACCAGGCGAGTCCCGCCAAAGTGACGAATCCAATCGACCATCCTACATGAATGGCCACCCCCGTCTCTGCTCGATGTTTCGGCCCCACTGTCTCCATGACTTTCAGAGAAAGAAAATCCTTATCATATTACATTTTTTTAATAAAATGTACTATAAAATTCAATAACATTTTTTTTTATGAAGCAAAAAAAAAAAAAAAAACCCCGAAACAAAAAGTTGACAGCGCACTTAATGCTAATTCAGTGAGTATCACGGAATCTGAATTCATTTCTCTTCTAAGCCCCGTTGAGTTTGAAATCATTCAAAAGTTCAAGACATTTCCCCCCCTTTTGAAATAATTCTAACCGAATTAATTCGTTTCTGCTCCCCAAGAACATAAATTTGTAGAATATTTTAATAGAATATACGCCGTATCTCTTAAGATGAAATATAAAAAATAGCAATAAAATTTGAATAAAAAATTGTAAATTAATAAATTTTAAAATATTTTTAAAAGTCCTAATTTACCACTCTCTCTTTGATATTAATGATAATGGCGACTTATATAAGTTAGGCTGATTTATTTTCCTATTAAAGTTGTTTTTCTAATCTATCTTATATCTGTAGTGATGGACCTCGTAATTCTGAATTATAGCTCAGCAGCGAAGACGATACCTCTAAGCTGACACCCCACTCTCCATACTTCCATTCTACGCCAACATGAGGACTTTTAGTCTCAGCAAATTTAACTGTGCGCATTGGCACCGGACTCGAACCTGCGAGGCAACAGAAATAACTCCATCTACCAGTTCACGTCCATAATCATTCGATTTCAGTGGCCATAGATTAGCTAGAAGAGAAGGTTGTAACATTACTGAATAGAAGGCGAACCACCTTCCATATATCGCAACTGTGTTGTTAATTAAAAAATTAACACAAAAAAACAGGTATGAAAATTAGCAGCTCAAACCACTCGATATGTTTTCGTTACAGTTTCCGTATAATGAAATGAACGGTAAACGTAAGCTACAGCTTGATTCAAAATTAGTGTGACCAATTTTAAAGGCATATAACTATTTATAGTAAATTTTTATTGTCTTACTGTGTCTGTTATATTTTAAAAATGAAACATTTAAATTACCAATCTTACTATTTTTTATTAGTGAGAGTAAGTTATAGCTCAGAAATTAGATCCTCAAACCCGAAATGAAATTTTAAAGCTTTTAAAGGATGGTTGCTCAAATTCTATTATAAATAAAGCATTCAAAAATAAAATAATAAACATTTTTCTAATGGATTATTACTATGTAAACTTCAAAAAAAAATTGGCTGACAATCAAAAGTTTTAGAGATAAAATGTGGACAAAAGGAAGTCCGTGGGGAAAAAGAAAAAAAGAAGCTGAAAAAACTTATCGCTGAACAAAATCCTTTGCCACAAAGAACTTAAGCAAAGAAACTACAGATATAGTAATCAACAATTCGTCATCAGATAAAAGAAAATTGGCTATAAAAAGTGAATTAACCAGTCTGTTAAGACCGTTGAATAACTAAGGACACGTTCTTGACCATTGTATTTAATATTACACAGAGTTACATACAAAACATGGATAACTTCGGATGAAGCACTGTTTCATTTGTCATTCACAACTGGAAAAACGGAGATATAACATATTTCTCGCAAAAAGCGTCGTAAAGACGCAACTGTTTTGCTAAAGGCAAGTTGGCCGTCAGATGTTACGGTACGGATGGGAATGTCCCCTCAAGGCTTAACAAGACCATTTTTTGTAAAACCAAAGTCTAAAATTAATGCTAAACACTATCATAATAACGTTTTGAAACACTTGATCAAAGAAAGTAAACGTCTTTATACTCAAGGAAACTTAGTTTTTCACCTACATGTTATCTAATTTGGCAATCAACGGCAATTAAACAGTAACAATGTTTCATTTCTATACATGTATTACTGGATTTATCTATACACAGTTCGGCAAATAAGTTTTAAGACTGTTTCCATAAAAAGAAATAGGAACGAGACATTAATTCCTGTTTTGGTTTTTCATTCAAAATAGGTCCCTCCGGCTTCAATGCACTTGTTACAGTGATTTATTAAGGTGTAAAGGACAGTTTTTGTAGAGATTTTCTCTCGCTAGATGGCTGCACCTGTCAGCTGTTTCCGAATCCGCGAAACGTGGTATGGTGCAAGATAGCCAAATTAATTCTATTCAAATAAATGTTAAACTTAAATAATAATTGTTAAACTTATTTTATATAAATGCACTTAATTTCTGTTAATTTTTAAAATGATCCTCATAATTTATATTTCAGTTTTTATATTTTTACTTCTGTACTTGTATCGATTATATATATGCTTAACTGCAACATAACTGTATAAAATACTGAAACGTGGCATTTTCTGTACAACGTGGTATTTTTCTGGTACAACGTGTAGAGATAGCTTTGCTGACGGTGTTGAATGAACACTCTTAATAAATTTCCAGTACATATTGATAAAGTCTGAATAATGAATTTAATGAAAACTCAACACTTGAGTATTTATTAGAGTGCTATGAAACAAGCACCCTAATAAAGGAATCGAATGCCTGTTGTAAATTACTTTGTGGAATGGCCTGCAAAGCGTGCGTCAAAGCTACTTGTAAGGTCAAAATATCCTCATAAATAACGCCCTTTTAATTTCATTTTAAGTTTTGGAAATAAGGAGCGGAGTCACAGAGTGCTAAATTAGGTGAATACGGTGGATAGTTCAACACACAGACATTATTTTTTGCCAAAATCAACGAGCAACAAGGGAGGTGGGACTGGGTGCATTGTCGTGTAACAAACACAAACTGCTTTCAGTACGATATTCTGGACGAATTAATCGACAATTCTGGCCATCAAAAATAATGATCTTTAAAACAGATGAGTAACTGTTTGTATCCAATTGGAACAAATTCTTTGGGGATAATACCCTAACATTGAAGAATGCCATAAGCATTGTTTGATTTTGATGGAATTCTTCTTGTTTTTTTGGCTTGCGGTGGATTTTCTGATTTCCATTCCGAGGTTGTCACTTTATTTCAGGGTCATATTGGAAACACCAGGTTTCATCACCTATAACAATGAACTTCAAGAAGTTTGGATCGTTTTCAGCGGCTGAAATGATATCTCGCAATGTTTCTATTTGATTGTGCACTTTTGTTTAGGGGATAAAGTGTGTGGAACAAATTTAGCACACACTTTTGTTTTGCCCAAATCTTCCTGCAAGATTATTCGAATTTGCTTCTTTGTTGATGTTTTAAGATGAGAGCTGCTAAGACTCAAGTCTGCCATAATTCTTAATGACGACACAGCGATCGTTTGCCACGAAATTTCGTACTTTCTCAATAATTTCAAAGTGCTGTAGATGAAATTGATCTTCCACTACGCTGATCATCTTCTACCGTATCACTTCCATCTAAAAACGTTTGTACCACACAAAAAAGGGTTTGATCTGCTTAAACAACAGTCAACGTAAACTTGTTTCATGAGTTGGTATGTTTCCGAAGCATTTTACCAAGTTTTGCGTGAAATTTGATATTACAACTCTTTATTCTATCTTAAAAAACAACACTTTAAAAAATTCTCTTCTGTGATAAACATTTGTCTTCTCATAACTGCTTAACTAATTGCGCGCAACTTGTTGGCAGTGTACCAGCAGACCATGGATATTATGACGCATGCGCATTTGAAATCATGGCGCCATTACAGCCTGCGCTCTGGGACGAGTCTTAAAACTTATTTGCCGCACTGTGAATGAGAAGGTCTCAAGGAGTCAGCTGTCGAATGACATACCTTATTTGCTGTACTAATTTACTGCGTTTGGTTTCTAAGAAGCTGCTTTACTGTTGGAATTTTTTTTTTTTAATTCACAGCTGAAATAGTCGATATAAATGTGAGGTTTGAATTTCTTACATAAGAAAGTAAAGCATTAAGAAAGGCAACCCCCAAAAAAAAAAATTAAGTAGAATAAAAAATAAATAAAGTAAATTCCTACTATACAAATTATGATATAAATTTCATTTCAACTGAATGCTTTTAAAATTGCACGTGGGAAAAAAAAACCTTTTAAAGTTTTGACCCAAGTCGCTAAAAATGGCAAGCCAACGTGACTGTATCTGTAATTCTTTAAATAATTTGAGTTTTAGTCAATTAATTTTAAATTAACTATAGTTAAATTATCGTGGCATCACCCAAAACAATCGTGTATAGAAAATTTCAGCTCAAATGAGCGATTTAAAATACGAGAAAAAAAAAAAAAAAAAAGCATTTTAAAGTTTTGACACAAGTCGCCAAACCAGGGTCGCTAAGTCGCCAAAAATGAATGATGCCAACGTTTGCTGTATCTATAGCTCTTTGAATAATTAGTTTTAATGCATTATTTTTTATTAATTATAATTAAATTACCGTATTGCCATCAAAATAATCGTGTATATAAAAATTTCAGCTCAATTGAGCGCTTTAAATTACATTTTTTACCGATTGAAAATTTGAACAAGATATATATAGGGAGATTGTGAACTAATAGTAGGAACTCTCTCTCTCTGAAATACTGTTGGGATTGGCAAAAGGATCCTGAAATGATCTTTAGGGAATGTAAAAGTTTATATATATATTAAAGAAAAGAATTATTTTGTATATGACCCGAAAAAGAATTGGAAAAGCCAAGTAACATGAAATTTGATACACTAAAACATACGTGTGAAGCAGGTGTGTACCTCAGCGCCTAGATCTCGAATGAAATGTTATGATTCTTGTTACATTTGAGAGAATCACGCTTTTTTTAAAGTAGATTATTTCAGGAATATAAGCTAATTAGCCGATTTTTTCGACAAATTTATGAAATTTTGTTACTTTTAATCTTTAAATATTTTTGTTTTTCAAGTTCTCCATTCACAATTATATTTATTCAAAGAACACTGCATTTATACGGTATACGAAATGTATATTATGAAAAAAACTCATGAAAAAGCAATGGAAAAGATAGCAATTGATTTTATAAAAAAAGTATTTTATTGAACCTATTAGCCCTTTTCCTCTTAGGTAATGGAAAATTATTTCTTCGTTATACATAATTCTAATGCATGTTGCATCACGTAACGCCCCAATTTTTAATTTTATTTTTGATTTTTTCTAATATGTATAATTAATATGAAAACTGAATGCTTTCTAGCTGGATTGTTGAGTTTTATTTTACTAATTCATCTATACGAAGGGTCGCCCAGCCAGTATGGTGGTTATGTCCCTCGGCTTGTAACCTAGTGGGTTCGAATCCCGAGTAAGACATGGTTGTATCTTCTTCGGGAAAGAAGTCGGTCTTTCGCCTGAAATGGATTCCCGTCTCGAAAGGAAAAGCAGCGCAAGTTAAATATTAAGATTCCCTCTCTTGGGGCGGAAAAGTTTACTTCAAGGGATAACCAGCATTAGGTAATACAAATTTTAAAAAAAACAGGGTTGACCGTATCAATGTGTTTGATATAGTCGGTGATTTTTTCTTTCTTTCATGAATTTATTCTCAAATTTTCATTGTGAAATTAGTTCTAAATTAAGAACACTCGTTGACAAGACTTACTCAGAACATATCCAACTGTAGTTATTCCTGCTCTGCCAAAAGCCTGAAAAAAGCGGAGAATTATGAACATCATGTACGAAGTGGACAGCAATGACATGAACATGGAAGTGCTTGCGATAATGTAGCAAATGATGAGAGTTGGGAAACGTCCTATGCTACAAGAGACAACAGCAATCAGTAATTAAATTTCAACATGAGTAAGCTTCTGAGGGTTCAGAATGAAATGAAACTTACCTTGCCACTTTATAAACACATGTTTGATTAAGAGTATAAAATAAATTTGATAAAACCCAAAATATGATCACGTTTAAAATTAAAATCACAAACATGTTTTTCGTCATAATTTTAAAATGCTTTCAATAAAACTGATAGAATTTGTATTTTATGTATTTTGAAGATCTGGTAGTACTTTATCAACCTTCAATTTAAGAAAAGATATTGCTTATTGTTAGTTTTTGAAGAATTACTAGATTGAAACGGTTCAAGCAGATGGGAATTTCGGCTTCGGTTTTGTGAATAATACATTAAAACAAACCAGCCAATATGTTTGCAGTGTGAGAATGACTTTTCATAATCCTTTAGATGATCCTTTGAAATGGAGAGCCGTTTGCAGGCTGGACACTAGCCAGTCTCACCCAAATGGAGGTGACTCGATGGTTACAAGTGGCCCAAAAGTGTTCTCCCGACTATGGAATAAATTCCAAACAAGTGGTACTGTCACGAGGAAGGTCGCCACAGAGCATCGACATCTACACAAGATCACTACTTGGCATTAAGTGCACATCGACATAGGCGGACAACAGTTCCTGAACTTGCTCGTGACCTTGCTGCTGTGTCTGGTAGAAGAGTTTCCAGGAACACAGTCTACAGCCGGCTTGCAGAAACTGGCCTTTATGTCTGGTGCGTTCATTTGACTACATCTAGTAGGAAAGACAGGATATTTTAAAGTTGAATACGTCCGTTGTTGACACCCCAAGAATGGAGGCGTGTTCCTTTCAGTGATGAGTCGAAATGTACCTGACAAAGTGATTCTCGTCGAGTCTTCACCTGGAGGGAAAATGAAGCCCATTTTCATACCTCCTATGTAATAAAAATCGACAGATTTGGGGGCGAAGGAATCCTTGTTTGTGGTGTCATAATGTTGAGCAGTCTTACACCACTGTATGCTTTCGAAACGGGTACTGTCAGCTCCTAGATCTGTAGGGTTGAGATCCTGAAAGTCTATGTAAGGTTTTTCTGGGTGCTATGGACCCGGACTACATTTTTTATGGACGATAATGCGCGGCCCCACAGAGCTCACATTGCTGATGACTTTCTTAAAGGGGAGAATATTCGCTGTATGGATTTAACCTCGAGGTCTCCTGATTACAATTCTATTGAATATATTTAGGATGTTCAAGGAAAAGCCATTTCTCAGCGTAGCTTCTCTCCAAAGACTTCCCAGGTAGTAAAAGTTCCGCTTTTGGAAAAATGGACTTTGTTGCTCCAAATACTTATTGACACCCTCATAAACAGATGATAGCTTGTTGTGAGGCTTGTATAATAGTTCACAGGGTTACACTCCATATTAGACAGACTTTTCTCAAGGTAAATGCTTTATCTCTGATTTATGATTTCACACTATTTTTTCTATATGACTTGTATCTTAATTCACAATTAAAATCTTTTCCGTATTGTTATGTTGCTATATTCTTTTTGACATTGTAATTTATCTCTGTGCCAAATTTCAGGGCAACACAGTAAATAGTTCATCAGTTTTCAAAGATTTTATGTTTGTGACCTTAATTTTGGACATGAGTGTAGATGTCTGCATTGCGGTATGAAGGGGAAAAGTTTATTTTTGTGTGTTTTTTAAGTCTTGTGGGAAAGTAGTTAAAAAATATATGATGCAAAATTTAGAGGATTGTTGTGTGTATGTGTGTGATGGAAGTAATTATTAAGTGAAGTATATGGAAGAAAAGAGGATAGATATGATTATAATGAGTAAAGTTGTGAGTTCCTAAGATGGGTTTTTCATGATCTAATAGAAAATGGTACTTTTATTAAGTGATGGACATACGTTTTTATGTTTTCACAAGTGGGTCAAAAAAAGAAGAAAAACATTTGGTGAACCAATATAACTTATTTTCAAACTCAATAAAAATAAATAATAAAATTTGAAAAAATTTTTAATATAAGTGTGGCTGATGAGTTTACAACTTTTTTTTCCATCCTGATTTTTTTCGATCTTTTAAAATTTTGTAAAAGAAACTATATTTTGATAATTATATTCCTATTCATTAGGGAATTTGTCACATGCACAAAAGCTTTTTCAGCAACTACTTAATAAAGTCTCATAATTGTAATTTACGTATACAGAAAGAATCAAATCTTTCGTTAAAGTTTTAGAATAAGTAAAATATATATATATAAAACATATTCTTAGAGAAAAATTCTTAGAGTTTTAAAAAATGAATATTTCTTGGTTATTCTCATCACAAATCCGTGGCGTTAGAATAAAATCTTCAGGCGGGCTGCGTCTAGTCTACGGTTCGTAGTTTTCCCACAACTGATTTAATGCATGATTTCTTAGCAAAATTTCCAGGTAAAACAAGTGTTGTGAGTTATTATAAGTGAGGTTTTTAAATCTTGGTACAGCATCGTGTTTAGAATAAACCATAGAAAGAATTTCTAACTATTTTAAATAGTTCATTTTATAAAATTTGAATTTTTCTCGAGGTTGCGTTACAACCGTGCAAAGACGGAAAAACTGAAGAGTGAATAAAACAAGAAAACTCAATTAATTGTTTTGAGACACTAATAAAAAAATATTGCAGTTGACTCTCAATCATGTTTCCCTTAAATAACATGCTGAACTATTTTATAACATTATTTGCCGTCCATCCGGTATAGTGGTTAGTGATGCTGGCTGGTGTGCCTGGGTTCGAATCCCGGAGAAGGCATAGATGTTCGTAAATGTATAGTGCCTTTGGGGCATGGAGCACTCTAAATAGCCGTTGAGCCGCAGGTCCTCTCGTGAGGTTGAGAAAGAAGGAAGAGAGGTGGTTGGTATCTGAACCCACCCCCAGGGTGTTCTCCCTCAAAGTTGGGGTGGAACCGAGTCAATTCGTGCTGTCACCTGCATGATGCTAAAAGCTACGGTTAACGATAGGCGTAAAATACTAGCCCCGTGCCACGGTGAATTTCACGGGTCTCAAACTGGCCTTTGCCGATCAGGCTGGTGACATTAGAAACAACAACATGACATTATTTGATGAGAGAACATCTTTTTATGAAGGAACCGCTATGTTTGTAAATAGGCATTGCTATTATAACCTCAACTCTAATGAGATGATGCGAAGGATTTGTTGAATACCATAAAGGATCAATGAAGGTTAGGAGAAGGAGAAGTAAAACCTCTGAAGTTGTTAATAGTCAGACAGAGAATGATTGATTTCAGAAAAGATAAAACATAAACGTACTTGCAGTGCATCCTTCAAATTTGGTGCTGCTTAGAGGCTTAATTTGTAAATAAGTAGTATCATAGGTTATGAATAGTTAAGAAATGGTTAAGGAAACTACTACAAGTGTTTGAGTATATTTTTAATGTTTTGATCAATAATATATATTAAACTTCTATCATAACTGTATTTAATTCAAATCTAAAGTTGTCTCTGAGTAATACTCCACACCATGAATTGACGCGTGCACCGAAAATTCGATATAGGCTTATATATAAGTCATGGTTATTTATAACAATAATTAAAATATGATATCATATTTTACCAACTAGGTAAGAATGATGACGATTAAATCAGATTTGTAAGTCAGTTTAAGACTACAATTAAACTTTTGTTTCAATCTTGTTTTTTTTATTCATTAAACGTTTACTTGCACACATTGTTAACTACTAATTAAGAGTCCTAGAATGCTATCTACAGTAGTATATGGTTCGTATTTCTGAGATAAATATTTTTCAACGCTTTGTAGTTAAATTCACTGTAGTTATATTCCCTGAAGGGGGGTTCTCAAATACGTTTCCATTAACCAATTTCTTAATTTTTAAGACATTATTTGATATGAAAACTTTTTCTCGTGAAGGAACCTTGATATATGAAAATAGACATTACTATTTAAATATAACTGAAATGAAAGGACTGGAGAAGATTTAAGGCAGATTATTACAGAATATACGTAGTACGATCAAAAAATTCGAGGACTGCTGCCATTGCTAACGACGAAAGCAAGTACCTAAAAATAAAAACCACTTGAAATGGATTCTCCCAACCCTTCCCTACCTGACCAGGTTGGTTTAGTCTATGTCATGTGACAGAACCGCACACGCAGCTGTTATTTTCCGAAGCTAGTTAGCTAGCGTTGTAAGACAGACTACTTTTCTTGAACAGCGTTGAACATTAAATTCGTTTAGAATGCTTAGGTAAAACACCAATAGAGACTTAGGAAATGCTCAGTGAGGTGTATTGTGAATCTACCATGGCGGGATCTAAAGTTTACGGATGACATCAGTGTTTAAAAGAGGGCCAAGAATCCATCGAAGACAATGAAGCGTCGAACGACTTTCGACTTCATGGAAGACGGAAAATGTTGTGATGGTGTCTGAATGTGTTCGAAAAGATTGTAGACAGACACTTGAACAAATCGCTCAGGCTACACACTTTTCGAAGAAATCGTTTGAGGGAATCTCTCTATTCGTCGTAAACGGCCTCAGTTCTGGCAGAGTGACGATTGGTATCTTCTGCGTGACAATGTACCAGCACATCGATCTCGATTGTTTTAAGTTCCTCGCCAAAACTCGCACTAACGTGCTTCCACATCCCCCCTATTAACCAGACTTAGTGTCTCGTGGGACTTTTATCTGTTTCCATCAATGAAAAAACATTTACAGGGACGCCGTTTTGTGTCATCAGATAAAGTGAAAGTAGCATCGCAGAAGGCCTTACGGAAGGTTAGAAAAAATGGCTTCCAGCTGTGCTTGCAGAAGATATACGAATGCTTGAAGAGGTGTATCGTCACCCAAGGGGACTACTTTGAAGGTGGATGTGCTTCGGTGCCGGTGATACTTTGAAGGTGGATGTGCTTCGGTGAACTATTCATGGTTAAAGTTTTTACTCCTTGTCCTCGAGCTTTTGGATCCTACTACATATATCAGTGAATTTTAGTAGAATCAGTGAAAGTACTGATGTTGTTAATAGTTTAATAGAAATATTAAGTTCGGAGAATATCATGAGTAGATTTATTAGATTTTAGTAGGACTTATATTTAAACTTAGCTGCGTAGAGAAACTTCACTTGAAGATATAGAATATTGTATAATTTTCCATAAGATTTGATTATGGAAACTCCTCTATGTTTAAAAGTATTTTTTGATATTTTTAATAAGAGTGAATGAAAGAGAACGTCGCATTATAAGGCTGCATGAGGGTTATTATCGACGAATCTCGTAATTCTGAACCATTTTCAAATGATCAGGACAAAAACTGAGCTGGCCTCCTCTCTCCTAACTTTCACCCCACACCAACGGGAAGGCGTTTGATCCTCCACAGATTTAACGTGCAGTGGCTCCCTCTACACGGCGGGTCTTTAGTGGCACTAGGCTCGAACTCATTACACGCCAGGTCACGAGTCCGTGACCTTGAACACGGTCACATTTTGATTAAGAAGAATAACACATAAGTTAAAACTTTTACTATTTCTGTTTACACTTCGAGTTCAATGTTATCTGTGAGTCCTAATTTATCACAAATAGAAGATAAATTATATTTTTGAATATAATCAACTTGAGAACAATATAATTGTACTTACCAGTCCGAGAGTTGTCCGAAGAATATCACAGAGAGAAGAAATCCAACCATGTACACTGACTTAGCAAGTGAAATCAGCCATTCCCTATCGCATACCAAGTCCCACTGAAACAGAGAAAAAAAGTTAAGATAGATATCTTTACTTACACATTATTTTATTGGGTATTTTATTACATTTATAATTTCATTCATCGAGAGAATTACTAAGCTAAGTTCAAGATTTATAGAATAACAATTTATTTTCAGTTTTTACTCTTACAAGTTACTATTTATACCATCAGATTAATTTTTAAATACTGATTCACTTTGAAACTTGCAATCATTTTGAAAATGATAAAAAAATCGAATTTTAGGAAACTACAAGACGAACTTTACTTTGTGTCTATTTATTCCATAACCATTATACATCTTTGAACATGTAACATTTTATTCAATGATCCCACGGAGTAAAAGTGCAAATATATTCTTATCTCTCACGATTTTGATTAATATTTTATCAATATATTACAATATATAAAAATTATCAAAACCTTTCATTTATTTTTTTAAGTTAGCGAGGTAAATACTACAGTTCAAAAAATAATACATTGTAATAAAACCATAATTACAATCAAATGGTTATTTTTAATTTCGACTCTTAATCTACACAAATAAAATGTTGTTGTTGTTGTTCTCGTGTCCATGAATAAATGCAGTAGATATCACTAAATTCCATCGAAAGTCTTGATTACTGCCTCTGCTCTTCTAGGAGCATCAGGGCTGTACAGGAGTTCCCGCAAAGAGTCCCTCAGAGGGACCGTTCCAATTTTTAGTAACTTTGCTGCGACGGTTGGGCATTCCAAGATGTGATTGGGCGTGAGTTGAAGATCTGGGCAGTTTTTGCATTGAACATATGATCTTGTCTTGTCTGGGTGAATCTTCATGCCCTTAAGGTGTTCAGTTCTCAATCTGGCAATTGTGGATGCTATAATTCGGGGACAGTCAAATTCCGTAACTAGGGGTTTTTTAAAAGTGTGATTCATAATTCTATGTTTGGCTACTGCGTTAGCATCGTCAAGTGTGATCAATGCTTTTTTAAATCTTAAGTTTTAGATCAATTGTTATTTTATCAGAGATTTTTAAGCAGACCTGAAATGTACCTTTTTTTATCTTTAACACAAGTATATTCACCAAAAATAACAGGAACGATCATTTTATTCACTTCATGACACTTGTAAATATTCATTACGCATATATAAGCAATACATATTTATTCTTTATAAATAAATAAGCAATAAAATTTAAGAAGAACATTGAAAGGTATTTGTCATTTTAATGTTTTTTTTCCAATGGGGCTGCTTTTTAGCAACTTGGCCTTTGCAGACACGTCAAGTCTCCAAATGTGAGAGCCATTTCATGGTGGCACCATCTAGTGACGGCCTTGCTACCAAATTTGGACGCTCGAATTAATTTAACTCAAGCTATCATCGGATGCTAAATATTACCATGATTTAATTTTGCCGAGAGTACCGGAGCAAAATTGATACTCAAGGGATCTCTTACATGCCACATAATCATATGACATGCGTGCCTACGATTTTTGCATCCAGAAAATCTATCGACTCCAGCCGGGGTCGAACCGGCAAGTCATTTCAATGTTATGAAATACACCTTTATTAATGTCCACCTGGAGCAATATGATAAGAACATAATTAATTTTTTCGAATAATTAAAATATTACTTATTAATTACACTTCCTTTGTTTTTAATAATTTCAATATAACGTGTTGCCATCGATCCAAAAAAAATTGAGCTTGTTGACCTGATAGATAGTAGTCTTTAAATAAATTTTAGAGTGATATTGGACCATTTGACCATTTTTATTTTTGGTAAATATTGCTCCTCATTATATCCCACTATCTTTCCAATTGTCTAGTACAGGATTATTGTACGGTACAGAAATCTGCAAGTCATGACTCACGAGCCACGTGTGGCTCTTTGAATAGATGGTTGCAGATCTTTAAATTTCTGTCTATATTCTGTTATTAAAAAATAATGGTCAGTTAAAAAAAATGTTTCCCTTTCTATTTTACATTTAAAATTATCTGTTGAAAGAGTTTGCATGTTTTTGCAAGTATATTTAAATATTTGACTATCTTAAGACAATTGCTTCTGTATGAAATTGTTTACATTAATAAAATTTAATATGAATCAAAGAAAACATTAGGTTTATTTATACAGCAGTGAAGGTTTAATTTATATTGGTGACAACGCTGCTGGGTTAAAACTCCTCGAAGTTATTTTCAGCACTGTCTATTTATTTACATGCATGAGTTCAGGAACAATGATAAATGGACAAAAAATTCCTCAAAACTGTTTACAGAAGTTATAAAAATACATTCCATATTTTATGGCAAGGTTATGGATTAATAAAAAGGACACTGAAATTATTTCTGTGCAAGAAGAACCAAAGTCAATTTTAATTATTAGTATATATATTACATGAAATATTATTAATTGCAACATTTACAATAAATATTTCGCGAAACTTTCAAGTTTTATTTCCCAAGATTATGATATTTTGACAATGGTTATTCTTGCATATTGAACCACTAAAATAAAAATATCTTTGAGAGTTCTTACTTTTTGGAAGAAAGGAAAATGTTGCTTCATGTAAGGCTTTATGTAAATATCATTTAAAAGAATATTAATTGGAGCACACGATACAGCCCTTGTCAGAGCCCTCCTGTGTATGCATATAAATAGCTCTTAGATAATTTAGATATTTTGTTTCACTTAAAACTTGACTCTTCTCACCGAAAATTGGCCGACCCTGGTCTAGTACATCAAGCGAAGAAATCTTATCTTCCAACCAATTTTTTTAAATCGCTTTCAGAGTGATCGATGTGCTGTCTTCTTAATGAAAGATTTATTACTGATCAGAAATTCTTTCACCCTTGTTCAACAAGTGGCGTTTTAATAATTGAGTATGAGTGTGTCTCTTTTGATGTCCTTCAAGAAAAACAATACAGTAATACCTCGATTTACGCTCCCCTGAGTTACAATTTTCAGAACTCGTCGATTTTTTTTATCTCCGATATTCTAACGGAATTAGTGCAATGCACTAACCACTCAGCCACTGGGCAATCAATCGTCCAACACCATATATAAAAAGAAAACTCGCTCGTTGTGCCCCTGTAGCGTAATGGATAGCGTGTTGGGCTTCTAATCCAAAAGTCGTGGGTTCGAATCTTACTGGAAAGGCCTAATTTCTGAGAATGTGATTGATGGAAGAATAAATAGTAACAAACAAAAAAGTAGTAGTCCAACACCCAATATATGTATAGGAAAATTGCAAGGGCAAAAATCGCTTTCTACTTTGCCACTTAATATTGTGATTCCGTCATACGTCTGTACATATTTATATCAATTGTAATTATTTAATAAAAAGTAACTAAAATAAAAATTTTCTTTATTGACCTAAGTAGGAATTAACTAAAAATTTTTTTCATATTACTTGTTATGAAAAATGCTTCCATAATAAAAAAAATGTGCGTATATGTAGCTATGATTTCTAAACCGGGGTTGAAGAAAGCGTTTTGAAAAAGTCACATTATTTCAGAGTTACGATCAACTGAAATAACAACGGGTGACTTTGTTAAAATTTTTCTACTCGGATATAATAAACTGCGAATAAATCCACTTCTATATTTCATATTTCAGAAATCTTAGGTTCAATACCGGTATAAAAATTCTAGCTGTATACAGGCAAAATATTATTATCACAGAAGCATTTTTCACAGAAAGAGATTGTTGTGAGAACAAAGTAAAATGGAAATTAAATAATTTTTTCTTGTAATTCTCTTTTATTTTCAAAATCATTTTTTCCGGACGTATTCAGTCACCTTAAGAGTTGGGTTCTTTAAGAAAAACTTCTCGGCCTTTTTCTCGATTTAGAAGTCTCATAAATGGCTGTATTTAATAAAAAAAATTTAAAACGATCGTGTTAAAGTATTCTATTTGATCAACAATTGTTTGAAAGAAACAATTAATGTTTTTATAAGTAAGAATTTGGCCTCTCTTGAGTTCAGAAAGCAATTTTCCATTCCGAATGTTAAAATATGTTTTCAAACTGAGCGATTAGAAATGCTTTAAATACGTGCTCAAATGATGTGCGAAAACCTTAACTAACCCTGAATTGACGTTTTCAAAATATTTTGACCATTCTTATCGTTTTACTCCAACTTGAATTACTCTAAATACTCCTTTTAAGCCGATTGACTAAGTTCGGAACCATAATTTTGAAAAAGTATATAAATGGATAATTTTTCTGATATTTGCTGTCAGTTAAATTAGAATACACATATAAATTTGTTTTAAGAATATTATTACAAGAAAAATTGTATAAATGCATTTTTTTCGCAGAAAATGAAAGAATGATATACTTTCAAAACATTTTTCTTTAATGAAAAATGCTTCTATGGTAACATTATTTTGCCTGTGTATAGCTAAGTTCTATAACGGGGGTGAACTAGGATTTTTGAAATATATAATTTTTAATATATATATTTTATTATATCACAGTACAGAAAAGCACCAATTATTACTTCAATTGATCGTAACTTTGAAAACTATGTGAATTTTTCAAAAATTCTAGTCCAGCCTCAGTACTGCATTTCTGGCTATATACAAGCAAAATATTATTATAGAAGTATTTTTTCACATCAAAGGAGAATATTTTTAAAACATCATTCTTCATTTTTCACCAAAAAAAAATCGCATTTAAATCATTTTTATAACAATATTCTTAAAAAAAATTTCTGTGTATATGTTAGGGCCAATGCCTGAAATTGGCCAATTCGCGTTTTGGCCAACGTTGCTGCAAACTTACCGGCCAATGTCCGATCTTGGAAATGAGCGGGCCGATTGGCTTGCAAAGGCTACAACCAAGCACGAAATTGACATTGGCGTTAATATTCTAAATCATTTTACAAGAAGATTATGAAAGAAAGAATGGTGAAGTCTTGGAACCAAGAATATCTCATTTCAAACAAAGAGAGCTTGAGAAAGAAATATTTTCCAACCATTAATAAGGAACTGTCATGCCATCATTTTTATACTAATTACAAAATAACCCTATTTCTCACTGGCCTTAGTAACTTTAAAAGCTACTTGAACAAATTTAATTTAGTTCCGTCTCCTCCTGTAATTGTAATATTTTTTGGCGAGGAAAATGTAGAACACACATTTTCTCCTTCTGTGTCCCAAGTATGTCAGAGAGAGAAAGATCATAAGACTAGTTTTCAAGGGACTTAATATAAATTTGTCTCAGAATTTTTTCATCAACTTCTTTCCACCAGAAGTGCTTTTAAAAAGTTCTGTGAGTTTGTTGTTCATAACCTCAAATTTTTTCCCTTCTTTCCTTGTAATTTGTGATTAATACTTACTTCTGTGAATACCATGTGGTACTTTGTGGTACACGGGGATTTTATAATTGTTTTCAATAAATAATAAATAAATGAAAATAAAAAAGGGTCCAATATTTTCTTAATTTCGGGCTTTGGCCAGCCAATTTGCGAAGTGGTTTGGGATTATTGGCCAAAGTAGAGAAAAAGAAATCAAGAGCATATTGTTTTACACACTGTTAAAAATGAGTACTTCTGTGCACTGTTTTTTTTAAAGTACAATCGTTTCAGTTCAAATATGTGTGCCACATACTGCTCTAGAATAGCCTAGGGAAGCGGCAACAAACACTTGAAAATGACCATTTACAGCGCTCAATCTAAGACAGCATTATATCCAAAGAAGAATTAAAAAAGAAAAGATCATTTACGTCTTTCCCAGAGCTAGTAAAGTGCTGAAATGTAGAAAAACACATGGACTGTAGTTTGTAAAAAAGTTCAAATAATAGTTATGATGCTAGATCAGTGCTTCTCAAAGTTTCAATATTCGCGACCCAATATTCAATCATAATTTTCATCGTGCCCCCTTCATACAATAACAATGTATTGAATTTACTAATACTATACTTTGACGCAAAGCTTCAATACGACTTTAACCACTTAAGTGCCACTGGCGTAAATAAGCTTCTCGCTCAGCCAAAACATTAATTTCCCCGGACGTATATATTCGTCTTTCCGAAGTACGATCTTTTCTGAGCACTACTATCCATAAAATTATTCCGAAGGTTTTGGAATGCAATAAAAGGACCTTGCCAGTGTATGCAAAGGATTTACTTATTTCAGATTATTTGCACATGCGCGTGCCTGCGTGGAAAACGGTTGGCACTGGGAAGTGAATCGCATAACTTTTAATCGGCAGTTAAGGGATTAATTATAAACAATGCAAATTATCAAGATAAGTATTAATTTTTGTGTATAATTTTATACAAGACAAGCTCATGAGGTCACTGGTAAATATTTTAAACTTGTTCTTAACTTTGTACTGTTAAATTAATTATAAAGTACATTGTGTGGCACTGATATATTTATAAGTGTAATATATCAGTGTAAATGTATTATTTATTTTTAAATATGTCAGAGTGTATTTATTAATTAACTGAAGGTAAACCAATAAATTTAATTAAATGAAATTTTGTTTTCGACTTTTCAATATGCTCGCACCCCCTTGTAGAGTTGTCACGGCCTCCAAGGGGAGCGTGCCTCACAGTTTGAGAAACGCTGTGCTAGATACAAAAATATCTTTAGTTATTAAACTATCAATAATTATAAATAAAGAGTTTGTGGCATCCTCCTTTCTATCACGTGCACGCCATCACACCGGAATCGACAGAGCTGCTGCCTACCCGTCATTCTACCATCGTCATATTGTGTTTTGGCCAAGGATTCCCAGCTACTTCGCGAAATGGCCAGCAAAAGTAGAATAAACAATATTAATTGCAAGTACTTCGGACTTTGGCCAAAACACAAAATGGCCAGACAATTCGCGAACTGGCCGAACTTTGGGCTTTACCCGTGACATATAAACTAATTCAACTGATATAATAATAAATGATAAATGTCAAATAAATTTTTCTATTATACAAAAACTATTCATTTTTTTGTCAAAATCACGGTTCCGAACGTAGGTAGTCTCATCTTAAAATATTTTTAAAAATAAAAAAGTAAATTATTATTAACTATTATTTTAATTTAATTCTTCTAGTATCCTTAATTTAATTTTTTTAAGAAAGAAATTTGTGAATTTACTTATAAAACTCAATTTTATTACAATTTAGTAATTTTGAATTTTCCTTATAGTATATTTAAGGTATCCGACTACCCTAAAACCATGATTTTTTTCAAAAATTGACAAATTTTTTTTTATGACTTTATTTTATAAACCATTTTATTAGCTTAATAACAATACCAAGTATTTTATTTTCCCACCACTAGAACAAAAACTACAAGCGTTTTAGTAAAAGCAAATGCCATAACTTTACACAAGATGTCAAACTTTAAAATGCGTTTTACTCGAAATGTGTTTTTTTTCGAAAAACTCAAACGGGGACAGCGATTGCTCAAAAAGTTTTGAAAATAATTAGCTGAAATTTTTTTCTTATGTTCTGCGTAACAGTATAAGTGTTTTGATCTTCAGATTTATCAATAACTGTTTTATTTCAAAATTTGTAGTCCTTTATGTGAATATAGTCAATGTTTTTTTAAGCAATTTCGTATAATGACTTAGATAAAGTGCTCTAGTTTTTGTAAAAATTAAAATATCTCTTATCGTGAAGGTCACTTCAAACAGGAATAACAAAGTAACACATCAAAATTGAAAAATTGAGAATTTGTTCTTAAAATCTTTGTACAGAGCGGGCCCTGTTTATGTAATTTTTCGTACATTTTTACTAGTTTTTTCCCATTTTAATAATAATAATTTTTTTTCTTTTACCAATTTTAGGAATTTTTCCTTAAAATATACTAAATAAATATAAAAATCACAAAAAAATCCCCATATCTCCTTTTTTTTCAAAATGTTATCGCAAGTAGTATACCTTAAATTTTTATCTCAAAATGAGTAATTGTAGATCCGTTTTTACAGATTGGAAAGTATGGAAGTATTACATTGAGAGATTTATATAAAATTTAAAGTCAAATTTAAAATTGATTTGTTTCAATTCCTACTATTAGTTTACACTCTCCCTATATATTTATACATAACTTGTTCAAATTTTCAATCATTAATAAAATACTTTTTATTCATCCACTCAAGTTCAAATACATTTTTTAAAACTTGTAGTGGGTGACACTTAAATATTAATACACTTTTTTCGAATATTAATTCTCTCTCTCTCATTAATTAAAACTTTACTTTTTAAATTTAAACTTAATCTGCGTTATTTCGGATGAAGTAAGAACTAGCATCAATAGACGGTGCCGGTAGGTTTTCCTACCTAATTCATTAATTTAATTTAGCTAACTAGAATAAAAATTTTCTTTGTGTTGTTGTTACTTATGCCACCTGATCGACAGTAACGTCAGATCAAGGCCCACGAAATTCATCACGGCTAGGGCAAGACTTTTACGCCCGTCGTTAGCCTTAGCTTTGAGCTCCATGCTGGTCAGAGTACGATTTTGCTCGGCTGCACCCCAATTTTGAGGGAGAACACCCTGGGGGGTTCATGTCGCGAAGGCACTATACATATATACAAACACCCATGCATTCAACATTCGAACCCAGGCCCTACGGCACCGCAGTCAACGTCACTAACCACTATAGCGGATGGGCGGCAATTTCTTTTATTGACTTAGTAGGAATTGACTTGAAAATAATTTATATTACTTATTCTACTTATCATGAAGAAAAATAAAACTTACCTCGCTGACTATCGTTTGAGAAGTTTGAGAAATGTTATACTCCCACTTAGTACAAGGGGCTGAGATGTTTTCCTGAAGCACTTGGCACTGGTCATCAGATACAAGAATGGTCTCACTTCCGTTCATTTGGAGCGGCAGAGGCTCAGTGCATTGGAAATCCATGTTAGGGGCCAAGAATGTGATGGAGAAATTTTGCCATATTCCCATCACATTGATGCTCAGTAAAATGAGGAACAGTCTTCGCTGCCAGGGTCCAAAGCTTCCCACTATATCATAGAACTCCATCCTCTAATGGCACGTCTGGTCCAGAGAAAGAGAGGAAAATATTAATCTATTTAATGGAGCCTGATTGAACGAGATGAGGAACCAGTTCAAAGAAAAAAAACCTTTCACGTCATTTATAAAGACTTTTTCCCCTTTGATCGAGTGAATGACTTCGAATTCAGTTCATTTGAACGGATCCCGTGTACGCGTGAATAATCGATAAAGATATGGACGCTTTCTAACCTGATCAAGTATCATAAAGGTCAATGTTTGAAGAAATACATTAGCGAAAAGCATCGGTTTACCAGAAACAAGCACAAATAAGAAAAGACGGCCTTAATGGTCGAAATCGCGATTTAACTTTGTGTACTTTGAGTTGCCTCACCTATAACCTCTTAGTGTTTCTTAATGTATCTTTGAGCTGTTTTCAATCTTTTTTAATCTTATTTCGGGTTCAGAATATATGTGGTTCATCTACAATTCCCAAGAGAATATATCTTATCGTTTATTTAAGAAGGGGGAGGGACCCATGCACGCATTTTTGTTCTTAATACAAGAATTTCAAATGGTTCCAAAGTTCAATATCGTTTGCTGGTTTTCTGATCTCCTTTCCCCCCCCCTTTAATTCTTCGCGGGAAATAACCACTTCCTTAAAAAACAGTGGTTTAAAGCAGTCTAGTATGTATATTATTTCTTACAATACAGTTTTCCAATACTTATTTATTTTTAAGTTAATTTAATTGTTATGGATGAGAGATTATGTTCATCATTTAACGGTAAAAAACCATATTTTTATACACGCAAACTTAAAATTTAGTATGACGTAAAAATGGAAAGTATTTGCGTATTAAGATGTGTTAAAGTTTTGTAGTTCTTCTATGTTGTGGCCGCTATAGCCGAGAGGCCATGGTCACGAATTCATGGCCAGAAGGTCATAAGTTGGAATTCTAGTGCCATTAAACACCCAACATAAAGAGGGATTGATTTTCGTTAAACTTGTCTTGGCTCAAATTTCTACTTTGGAGTGATGTGGAAATTTGGAGAATGTTGTGTCAGTTCAGGTGTCGTCCTCGTTACTAGACCAAGACTCAAAACTACAAGGTCCATCTTCCAAAGCTCTTATGCTGCTTTATATTGTAATTCTAATCAAATCATTTCCTGAATTTTAGTGTTTCGCATGCCTCCAAAGTCGACTGGTCTCTTCGGTAAATTCTCATTAATTGCTTATTAACAAGAAACTTTTTTTAACATACACATGAACTATTCCCAATGGAACTTGTAATTCTGCAACTGCACCTGAGTTGACACGGCGCTCCACTCTCATGTTACTTAACTCTTCCTTGGGCCTTAGGGAACATTACTTCCCATCTACATGATCTTACAAAATACATCTGTGGAAAGCGCAGAACCCATTATAATACATTGGTCTTCCTATTATAACGATGGGAAGATTAATTCCCACTTTATTTTTGTGCTACTGCACATAATTCAGCAATTATGACAGATGTAAACAGGACAAAAAAAGATGGTACTAAAGAAGAAGTACCTTGTCCAAAAGCTTTCGATATCATGGGAGGGGTTGATAGCTTCGATCAATGAAAAGAAAGATATCAAATCAGAAGATCTGTAAATTGGTGGCATCACATCTTTTATTTTCTCTACTAACCTTACCATCATAAATAGTTTCATACTGTGGCAAGTGAACAAAAGAAACAGACGTTTAGACCAGCTAACATTCCGCAAAGCATTAGCTCGTCCGCTAATAGGCGGGGATTCATCAAGAAAAAGGAAAGGACGTCCTTCTAGCTTCCAAGCAAAGAAGTGTGTAGTTCCGAATGATGAGCGCTTAGCCAGTATATGAAATCATATATATCCCAAAGATGCTTTCCAGCTACAGACAATGTAAGAAATATAGCAGAAAAGAACAGAAAGAGGACCCGTTATATGAGTGCGGAATGTGATGTCCTTTTATGCATTGCTACATGCTTCTAATCTTTTCATGGCAAATAATCAACATTAAATTTAATTTTCTGTATGACGATGAATGGTTCCATGGGGAGTATTCTTCCCACCCCTAAAATTTAAATGTAAATATAAAATTTTGCAAATTAAAATATGTTTCTTCAAACACCATTGTTTAATTGTTAATAAAATATAAAAAATTGCGAGAAATTCAAAAGATAAATAGCTTACGAAAAAGTTATGGTAGAAATTTTTTTCTTTAGAACACATAAGCTATAAGTAAATATCCACCTGTATACAAAAAAACTTGTTATCTATATGAAAGTAATATATTAAGTATTTTTATTTACAAGCTGAAGTATATTATTCATTTGTTAAATTCTTTCAAAAGTATATTCTACTCATAGGTCATTATTATTTTGAAACTATTTAAATTTGAATACCTCATCATGCTGTAAATTTTTGTTTGAAAGGATATAAATAACAGAAAAATTTTAAATTATTATAATCTATATATATATATATATATATATATATATATATATATATATATATACAATATAATATTTCACTATAAAACTTCTAAAATCGTAGATTTTGCGTTTGAAAACAGCGAAAATCAGAATATTCTATCAGAATTTTTTTAATGCCATCGCTTCCTTGTTTTCGTCGCAAACTATGAATAACCGTACAGTGACTTGTTTTGACTGTAGTTCAATCTGTTTACTGTGTTGTGTTGCACAATCCTATATAATCCCCGTGCCTTTTCTTTCCCAAATTTCTTACATTCTTTAATTTTCTTGGAATATCATTTAAGTTACACTACTCTCTCTTATTAAATTAGAATTCAAATTTCATAGTTAATGTTTAAAATAATGTTGAAAAAAGACTGCATTAGATTCTACAAACATTCAAAAATGGTTATATACCATTTATTGTAATAAATATCAATTTGCTACTCGTATAAACAAAATTTTGCCTAAGCAATCTGGCTGTTAAGTCAACAAAATAGGCAAATGTTTGGTTAGTTTCCACGAACTTTTTTCGTTACTTTTAAAATTGAAATATTGTACAGAGAATAAGATTCTCTTGTTGAGAAAGAATTTTATACTTATTTCCACTTTTTAAAAAATTTATATTATGGTATTCTTTTATTTTCACATGAATACTCTTGCTAATTCCAAGTTTTGACTTTCATATTGTCCATACTAACGAAAAAAATCATTACTAATATTAATAATTATATCAATAATAATATAATTAATATAATATAATTAATATGATTAATATAAATAATATAATATAGTTAATATGATTAATACAAAATAATTAACATCATTAATATAATTAATATAATATAGTTAATATGATTAATATAAAATAATTAATATGATATAATTAATGTAATATAATTAATATAATATTATTAATATAATATAATTAATATAATATAATTAATATAATATAATTAATATAATATAATTAATATAATATTATTAATATATAATATTATTAATATAATATAATTAATATAATATAATTAATATAATTTAATTAATATTAATATTAATAATTATAACACACCTTAAAAGTCTAGAATAAAGCTTAGTTGTTGTTGTTTTTCCATCTTATTACTAAAGTCATTTGTTTAGTTGTATATTAGAATGGGTCTTGGTTATATACGGAGGAAAAAATTATTATATTAATTGTAACTTACCTATGAGGAAAAGATACTCTTTTGTGTGGAAATTTGGAGAAAAATAATTTTAAATATAATATTGCAACAAGGGAGTTGAATTTTCGAAAACGGGGGGCTCTCAATTTTGGTTATAGATGATTTTAGACTCAAAATAAAATTGTTTTTACATTATAAATAACCAAAGACTATTGTATTGATAGGTGAAAAGTGAATACAGATTAGTGCCATGTACACATTGCAACATTTCATAACCCCCTCTCTCTCCTCGCTTCGTTCAATCAACTCGATCCAAGCTATTTTCTATCTTCCACTTTATCGTCCATTGCAACTTTGGCAGTGGATTTTTAGTTAAAAATTTAATACTAAAGAATCTTTTAAATGTACCTAATGTTTTTCCTTGCGACAATTTAGTAGGTATCCTCTCATTGCAATTAATGTTAAAAAGTACTAAAACGCCTGTTTTTCTTTAACAAAAAATACTTTGACTTTTTACCATAAAAAAAGGTCGAATACCTAAACTTCATTCCGCTGGTAGCAGTACTTAATATAAAAAAATTAATTTTTTTTTACTTTACTTTTCCCTTCATGTATATACCAGTAAACATCTTTCCAAAGAAGTAGGTTTTGAAATTCCGGGAGAAAAAATTTATATCCACCCTACTGTATATGTATTACTATTGTGAATTATACGATTTTAGACGAGCTTATAATCTTAAATAAACTATATACTTCAAAAATCTAAATTCAATATGCTATTTACTATTGAATTAAAAATTTTAAGTTTTTTTCAGCAAAGTATACGGTATAAAATAGCCTAAAAGATCTGTGTTATTCTTCAATTTATACGAAATAGTATTGAGTGAATAACAGCTTACCTTACATCCGGGATCAGCCCGGACAGTCTTGGTTTCTTAGAGTAGTCCGGGGTTGCCCAAAATTTTTGAAAATTCTATGACTGACGAAGAGTTTTTTAAATTTTAGATTGTGCGTTTGTCATACGACCTTACATCTCTCAGCCGACCCTTGTAGCAAGCGCTGACGTCGATTTTGACGAAGGCGTGGCTACTGGTCTCGCCACAACTTTTTTACTAAGTAATTTGGCAACACAACAGATCCAATGTGTTTATGTTGTTATCGAGTATGAAGTAACTCGTCTACTCGTTTCTAAAAATTTTATTTCCACTTTTTTTTTTTATCTCAACGCTTAGCTATTGTCAAAAGAAAATGCTTTTAATGTTAACCTGCTGCGAGTATATACATTTTTGAAATGGTGCAACGACAATAGCAATAAACGTGCTTATTTCGCGTTATGCACAGAAGAATTTTCTGTTGCATATAAAGGAAAGGGTGATTATATATGAAACCAGTGGCGCAACCCCTGCATCGTGGAGGATTCAGGGTTCAAGGAGGCCTAAAGCCTGACTGACGTACTCTTCGTAAGATCGGCTGAGGGCCCAAAACCTGACTTTGCAGGGGGGCTAATGTTCTCCGTTACTCCACTGTTAAAAACCACGTGACTCCACCTAAACAATGAAGTTGTATTAATATAACTGCCTTAGAAAATATGTTATTTTTTTAAAGTCGAGATGGGAATAACAATAACAGTAATCTGGAGTGTGTCATTAAAGAAGCTGCAGTTTCATGCTACACTACTAGACACGAACATAGTTTCAAAACATCCGATTGATCAGCTAAACAAATTAAAAAATTATATGGCTAGATATTTTCATTTGCTAAAACTAAAACAGAAGCAATTATTCTAGACTTTATTTCTTAATTTACAGTTCATAATGTGAGTGAGTGAGTGAAGATTAACGTCGCACTGTTCAGCTGCACGAGGGCTTTTGGTGACGGACCACGTAATTTTGAACCATGGTCAAGTGACGTGGACGACATCTGAGCTGGCACCCCCCTCTCCTAACTACCACACCACACCAACGGGGGGACATTTCAGCTCTCGACAGATTTAGCGTGCATCGCTGCCCTACACGGCGGGTCTTCAGTGGTACTGGGCACAGTTCATAATGTGATGTGCCCCTTAGAAAAACATTAATTACATAACAGTAATTAAAATAGTATCTCAAATAGAAGTGAAATAGAGGTAAAACTTGCTTCCATTGTTGTAAGATATTTCTTTCTGGAGTTGGAAATTCAAGTCAAATTTTTCAATTTTGGTGAAGGGGTAATGTTGACTCAGCATCTTTTGCATTGTGTTTCAAAATACAAACTTGTAGAAAAGTTGGTTTATATATTACACTGCTACTAATACTAACAGTAATTTTGGTGTTGTGAGGAGAGAAGGGAATAAAAATATACCCAAAAAATTCGTAGTGAATTTAATACACCTATTTTAGAATTAGCTACTCATCTACATTGTACATAATCGGTGGCGTAACGTACACTCCAGGAGGAGGGGAGGATGATTCTAGGGAGCCCAAAACCTGTGTTTTCTTATGGTCAGAGCTTTGTAAAAGCCGGCTTGAGGCCCAAAACCTGAGCAAGCAGGGGCGCCCCAAATTCTTCATTACACCACTGTACACAATTCAATACGTACATCATGTGATTCTCTACCCACATGGATATAGAAATTATTACAAAAATTATAAATACTTTCAAATACATACAATAAGAGTAATGAAACTAAAAAAACTTTCAGGTGAGGCAATTGATTTGAAAATGTTACATAAATAAAGAAAAATTATAGGTAGAATTGTTTCTCTTTAATTAATCAAATGTCTTCCAAGTTATAATTTACTTTTTAAACACAAATTTTTTTATTTGAATTTCCTTTCCTGGCACTAATATAATCTTGAGTTATTTTTTTAAAAATTATTTATATTCCTTAGGTTTTAAAACTATTTCCAAAATTCGTAACAATTTTCTCGACAGGTTTGTCGAATAAATTTATCTAATCTTTTTTATCTCTTTTTTTAATTCTCAAAAGGAAATTGAGGCTATTTAATTTATGCTTATGTAGAATAAGAATAGCAGAATCTTAAGTAATACTAAGACAGTAGAATCTTAAGTAATAATAAAGTTAAGTAAGTTAACTTTATTTTTCTCATCAAAAGGTTTTGAAAGACTTAAATGACCTTGAAAATATTGGCTAATATGCATCAAATGTAATTTTTATCAAACAAAAGAAATTGATAGGAAAAAGAAAAAAAACATACCTTTATATGTATATTACAAAGTGCCGTCTGTCGAATTCAAAACATAAAGGAGTTTTCGCAAAAGATATCAAATTCAGAGTGATTGCGATTCGGTCTGTAAATCGCTTGTGTGTGTGTTTCCCTTAATAATTTCGTAATTGTAATCATTAATCATTTCTGATTTGTTCATTTCAACAAATGAAATGCCAGATTAGAGTTTTGTAATTTTTTTTTATTTCAGCACTCTACAGATGAGACGAACGTCATTTTTAAGTCATTAAAAATAATAAATTACACTAGAAGAATTCAAATACAAGTCAATTTTAATTGTTCAGTTAAACAATAAATTTATATACATACACATATATGTATGTAATAATCCTCCATTTAAATTTTCTTTGGAGAGATTTTCTTTAATTTATGATAGTCTTGAACTCTCCATGATCGCGTGCTAATCAATTCTTTTAGTTTTTCCGCTTAGCGAACTATGTCATTTTAACCATAGCTTTATTCAAATCTGTCATGTTGACACTTTTTAAATTATTTCTATGAAATTCTTATCATTTTGCTTAGTTTTAAATAAAAGAAAATTAATTCTTAAACATCAGTTAAGAGTTTACAGGGGAATCTAGCATCCTCAAGTGTGGATTGCGACCCCATTTGGTGTCATTTAAGCACCACCCCCTCGCAACTTTTAATTCAAAAATTGCTGAGATTTAGAAAAAATTAAGATTCTGGACGAAAAACATAATTAAAAGCTAAAGGGAATCAGGCCACACACATCATACACATTTAAAAATCGATTTTTCAATTTTAGTATTAAAAAATAGTGCATATTTTTTCTGAATCTAAAAATGTACAACTTATATATTCGTTGATAAAATAACCTTATAATATGAAAAAAAGTCATTGATAAAAATGCAAACAACCCCCCCTCTTTTGACACAGTTTAAAAGATAGTTCCTCTCGTGTTTAATGTACGCAAACCATTAGTTTGATTTTACTAGAAAGGAACAATAATATTTTTTTTCTCTCTTTTTAATAAAATTAAAATTCTTCTACTTCTGTTTTCTACATATTTGTGCAAATTTTCAGTATTTTTTGCTGGCACTTATAGTACTAACGTTTATAAAGTAAAAACTGGCAACTCTACAAATATATATACATATATATATATATATATATATATATATATATATATATATATATATATATATATATATATATATTTGTAAAAGTACGCAAGCTTATTACTCTTACTTTAATGTATAGTAAAATCATATTCGTGTTATACAGAGAGTAGAATTGTTATCCAATATTTTTAATTAACTACTAATGTTTTTAATTCGTAGTATTTTTCATCCTTCTATTAAAGACTGCAAAATCCTACGCTACAACAATTGTTAGCAACAGTGAGAAATGTCAGTTAATGTTTTATTAACGTTGCACTTTATAAGCTAACACGAGAGCTGTTGGGTGAAAAATGTCATGTACATTATCAATGAAGAACATAAATAAATACTAAAACAAGAGATGCGATACATAAACACATGCTTTTACGTGCTCCTTTTTTGTGTGACTTTTTAATGCGGCATAGAAAAAAAATCCACACATCAAATGCAAATTACGAATAAAAATTATTTAAAAAGTAATTTGAAAATAAAGCCAAAGATGGCTGTCAAAATAATAATCAAATTAAAAAGAATCCAAAAGATGGTCCACTTGTTATTATATATCTTTAGCACAATATATCCCATCAGAACCAATTGCTGGACATTGAAACCACACAACCAAAAATACATTGATAGTGCGTCATTAATTCTATTTTACGTGTACATTCAGCACTTTTAAATTACAATAGTTGACAACAATACTGTGATCCGGACCGTAGAGACAAAATTAATTTCAATGGAAATTTAATATCTGTCCTATTTTTGGACATAATTTTTGTGGGTTTTTATAAGATGTTGCAGAGCTGCGGAAAGTTTCAACTTTGGAACGAATTGGAGAAGACAGCTGGGTTTTTTTTCGCAGTCGGTACCAATTCTGAAAGAACTCAAAATTCCAGAATGAGCTTCGGCCTTGCATATCTGGTTACTGCAACCTGTGTCGTGTTTTTGTTTTACTAATACCACTCGATCGACGGTGTCAGATCAGGCCCACGAAATTCATCGTGGCAAGGGAGCTAGATTACACCCGTCGTTAGCTACAGTTTTGAACACTATGCATGTAACAGTAACGTTTTGACTCCATTCCACTCCAGTTTTGAGTGAAAGCATTCAATTCCTCTTCTCTTCATTTTCCCCCAACCTCTCGGGAGGACTTGCGACTTGATGGGTTTTTATAGTGCCCCTATGCTGTCCAAGCACTATACATTTTCAAACATCCATGTCTTCGCCGGGATTTAACCCCAGGCCTCCAACAGTCAGCGTCACCAACCACAATACAGTCTGGGCGGCTGTGCAACATGTGCAAGTACCTAACCAATAAATTGTCTTCACAAGAACTAACCTCCAGCTACAATGTATAACAAAGTACCAACTTAGGACGAGTGCTAGGTAAGCATCTTCGAGAGACGAAAGTTTACCAAAATATCCCCGTTCTTGAGTACAAAGAATTATTGGTGTTGTTGTTTCTTATCTCAGATGTAGTGTAGATTAGCTGCACCATCTCCATAAACACCAAAAATCGCAACAACAAAAAAATCCAGAAATAAAAAAAATAGGGTTTTCTAAAACCTTGTCAACAGTAAAACTCAAGCAGTTAAGAATATAACTGGGAGAGGACTGATCAGCCTCGCACATATGGCACTCTGGAAAAACTTTCCGACCCTGTTGAAAAGCAATAGATTTGATGTGGCCACTAAAAACGCGTGATAGAGCCGTCTGCTGATCTCTAGGAGTATTAAGTTGGTAACACCAACGAGGCTTTTTCCCAAAATACCAAGGGTGAGCAAGGGGCATTCTCCAAAGGGCATTTAATGCTATCCTTTTAATGGGGGAGAGTTCACCAAAGGTTAGACAAGTGTCACCCCGCAAGGTATCAGCAGCGGCAGACTTAATCAAACTATCGGCTTTCTCGTTACCATTCAATCCAATATGGGAAGGGAGCCATTGAAAGTATACCGAGTGTTTAGAAGAAAGTCAAACGACAAGATCCAGAATATTTAAGTTTGTCATATCCCCAACAGTTATCCAATGAGAAAAGGTTCTGTGTAGAAGCGCGACTGTCAGTTAAAATCCAAATGTAAGTGAAGATAAGGTCAAAAGCAATGTCAATAAATTACAATCTCTTATAAATTGCTATAAGTTCTGACCTAAAAACAGAGCAGTAGGTAATATTCCTAATTTTAATGTCAAGAATAGTTTTTATATGCATATCTTAAAAAATTTTCATACAGGATATATCAGTACGGTTACAAACTTTCGAGACAAATACATAGAGTGAACCTAGACGAGGGGAAATGACATACGAATGCATGGTCGGAAACACTTTCCTGGCGTGACAGTGATGACACAAAACGCAAGAAAGACTGGACAAGAATAAGAGGAGAAAACATCTTTGTTATTCTTAGTACAGAAAAAATACCGGGAAGTCTGATTGGTATATGCAACAGATGGCTCCTACGTAAACCAAAGAATAAGATAGTGCATTTTTACACTCGGTTTTCACAGCCGTGCTCGCTGTAAAGCTTCATTTCGCCTGCCGACTAAGTGGTAGTAGGATGGAACATTATACGATCTCTGAGCTCTCTGATATGCACATGGCGTCGCTTATTGTCGCAGCCATTGTCCGTCCAATGTTATTCAAGGAGGCAAATTCCACCCAAGCCTTCTTTGCACGCTTGCATCAGAGATTGTTAGACAGAAGATCCTTCATCGTGGATTAATCCTGGTCCCTGTATGAAGACTATCGTCAATCATATCGGGATTTCCCTCATGACCATCTGGTGGATCCTACATACTAATGACATGCACACCTATTGTCCCTTCAGTGTTCTTTTTTCTTAATTTTTTGCTGTTGTAAGGTAATAAACATGTTTTCTCTTATTCATGTCCTGTCTTACTTCTGTTTTGTGTCGTCACTGCCGAGTCAGGAAAGCGTTTCCGTCTCTGCATTCCTGTATGTGATTTCCCATCGTCTATGTGTATATCTGTCCTGAAAGTTTATAACCGCTGTATACATATGTTCTGTTTATCTAATATTTGATATGAATGAAATAAAGCGCATGTAAAAATATTCCTGTGAGAAAATTAAAGTTTTCCTTGTTTGCAAAACCAATTTCTAGCTACATCTTGAGACTTACCTATGTGGGACTTTTTTGTGACTTTTTCTAATTTCGGCACAAAAGAAATGTTTTTGATAAGTTGCTTTCCAGCATCGAATCGTAATATTTCGTGTTCCAGTTCAACTTTTTATATATATATTCCACTGGAACAGTCAAAAACTTTCATCAAAATCGGTCCAGCCGTTTAGGAGGAGTTTAGTGATATATACACACACAGAAGATTTTTATATATAAAGATATATATATATATATATACACATAAAGTTGAACTGGAACGAAATATTACGATATATATATGTGTGTGTGTGTGTGTGTCTGGTTATCTTGCAATATTAAATTTTTTTTTCAGTTTTGATTATTGATTATTCATTTCTCTTTAGTAGAGAATTTTAACTATTTATACATAGTTTATCACTTTCGGTTTCTGTTTCGCCAAAAATAACTGTTTCCGGTTCAGTTTCGAATGAATAATTTTATTTTATTTGTATTCTCTTATTTGTGCTAACAATATAATTCTGTCATAAACGAAAATGTAATTCTATCAAAAAATTTTTTTAAATTTCAGTTTTCAATTTAATTCCCGTACAAAACCCTGGCTGCATTCAACATATTTTATGACTAATTATGAAGTGTCAGGGTATTTTTTAATGCGTGTTTTTTATTTGGTCTCTACCCTACTCACAAGAGGTTTTTAGAGTAAATTGTTTTATTTTGGACCTAATCCAATTTATAATATTAATAAACATGAAACTATTAATAAGATCGTAAGCAACTTGCAAACACGACATTTTCTTCATGTCAAAATATTTATTATCCTATCAAAAATATTAATGTTAAATGAGCATAAAAGTAATTTATAATTAAAATTTGTAGTGACACGCACTGCTAGTTTTCAATACTTGCATATGGAACTGAGACGAACGAAAGAAAAAAAATACGAAACATTTATTTTTGTTAATGTCATTCACTTCCATTTTGAAGGTTTTCACATTTTTTTTGCGTGCATAAACACACACAAAAGACTAATAATCATGTTTTATTTAATTTCCTTACATAAAGAAAGAATTACAACGTCTCTTCAATTTGCGTGATTCCAAGAATGACTTCAATTATCAAAGTCTAAATGCTACAATCACGCAGAGTTGTGCTGTTTTTCCCCTACATGTACAATAATTACAGATTTCTCAGGTAATGAGAATTTTATTCCAAATTTCCCTAGAAAATAATGACTATGCAATGGAGGAATTTTTTTTATATTTTCTCAGACTTTGTATATTAATGAATGTCAAAGGAAACTGTGATGCAGGAATTTTCTTCTGTGAATTTATATTTCGAAGCTCTAGACCAGCGAAGCCGAAACGGAGTCTGAAATCGGGAAAAAATTATGTTTCTAAAAAACAAAGTGATTACTAAAGTATCCTTGATAAAATATCAACAAAATAATTTAATAATAATAATAATAAATGAGTTATTCTCATAGAAAAATTGAGAAAATGGCTATTAAAATATACTCGTATGTTCTAGAAAGTTCTTTATTTAACGATAAAAAAACATCTGCTCATAAAATATTCTCAAAAAAGAAATCATTATTTACGAATCAACTAATCTAAGAAAATTAGCAAATGTCAGTGATAGTTGTTTAATTCTGTAACAATGATATTGCGGCGAAACTTATTACTTGTATTATATTGTCCTCTTGTGAAATGTGTTTTCATTAGTACTGCTAGCAGTGTCCGCTTCTGTGGTGAGCAGTGGTGCAGCTGAACTCCCTCCAAACAAATTAAAGTATGTTAAATTTCAGTGTCCATTTTTTAGTTTTAATTTGTTTTATAACTTTAACTTTAGCAATTTATTTATCATTGTTATACCTTTGATGCTTAAACTTGAAGTGCACATGTAGTAAATATTAAAATTACAGGTGACTTTTTGGATATACCGAGTAGAAATCTTATTGGCTAATTGAGAATGAAACAGTTAGGGAAAAAACTTGATAAATGAGCTATGATGGACCATGAAGCCCATTGGTTAATATATGTAAGATATATAATAATGAGCTTAAAGGGATGTGTTTTACAAGATTCCTCAAAATATATACTAAAGGTGAAACAAACATACGAATATTAAAGAAATCCAATCTTATTTCAGAGAAAAGTATATTCCACTCGAAAATGCTCTACATCAGTTTTATTGATAAACATGAGTATATAAAATGACTTCTGAATGGTACATATTTTTACTGGTTATAAATGTATATTCACACAAAATTTCATCCAAATGTGTGTCCGTTAGTCTTTCAAGAATTCGACATGATATGCAAATTCTCTTAAAATTTTTACACGTGCGTGTGAATGTGTAAGTGTACTTGGGAGGGTACGCGTGTGTAAATTTTTAGATAATTAGCAGAAAATATCGTAATTTAAGAAAAGAGTGAGGTTAAAAATATGAATAAAGAAACATATAACTAAGGTAATTGGAGGCGTTTACGACAAGGGAAAATAAACTTTTTTACACCAAAAATTAAATGATTCTCACTTACTTAAATTAAAAGCAACGGAAGTAAAACTTTTACGTTGAATTATCTGTATATTTATGTACCTGTTAATGTAAATAAATGCCATTTTAAATTACCAATAAATCTGTATGAGCAATAATTAATCAATAACTATTTTTTTATTTTGAAGGCATGTTCTTACCTTTAGGTACAATTTGCATAAAATCCACTGCATATATAGCTATAAAATTTTACAGAAATTTTGGACACATATAGCAATCCATAAAATAAATAAAATGAAGTTTTAAAAAATAAATTTATAAAAATTTTAAAAAATTTTAAAATTAGTGATTCAAATTTCCTTTGAATTTTTTTACAGAAATTGTGCTAGATCTAAAATTTGTGAATACTTATTTGAAAAAAAATTCATTCACTTTGAGAAAAATTTGTGTATTTTATGATATGCAAAATATCAGCACTATAGGTAAAGTAGATTTTGAGAAAAGTGTACCGGAATCTCCGTTTTGAGAAAATTGCAAATAAAGATATTTTCATCTATGATTTGTAAAATAATATTTATTTAATACAAGATAAAGCCTTATCACAATTGATTGAATTATTTTCAATCATTTCTCAGTTTTTAAATTGTAAGTGTAAAATTCTGCATTATATATATTTAGAAGTCTTTTTAATTACTCTTTAACTACTTCATCAAGACGTGTTATCAACGCGATTCACACCTTCTTTCATTTAAAATACCTAAATTTTATGACTATAAGTTTTAATATTTTTACTTCACTCTGAACATAACTATTACAAGATATCACAGAATTTCTTACACATATTTTTATTGTTATAAAAATACACAAAGAAAATGTCTTTGATGAATTTAAGAGGTTAATTTGATGTCTAATTTAAATGGAACTCTGTTTTTAAAAATTATAACGATAGAATCTCTGTTTTTGAACTCATACATATGAATACTTATTTATTTTAAAGTAAAACCAACAGCAATAAACATATAGTTTTATTCATGAGCATTCAAATGTTAACAATAAGCATTTAGGAAGAACGAAATGTCTACTTTACACAAGCTGTGTATTTAATTTAGAATAATCCTCAATATCCGCTTTGTACTACATCCCCTTGATTTTATAATTTAAGAACTAAACTGAATATTTATAAAAGCAAAACTAGACATAATTCACATTAAAAAAATTTATTTTAAAATTTTGTAAATAATCATTTAAATTTTCCGTAATTTCTGCACAAAAAAATGTAGAATTTTCAATAAATTTGGACATGTGATATAGAAAAATTACATTCCTTGTTTAGAAAAATTAGTTTCTTTGCAATACATATTAAATACAATACGAATTTTGAAGACAGTGTATCTGAATCATAGTTACATCACGTTTGTTTACAATTTTCAAATTCATTTTTCTAGCGTTCTATTTATCGAATCATCATAAATAATGCCTCTATAGATGCAGCAAAGTGCCCTCTATTTTTCAATTCCTACTATTAACTCACACTCTCTATATATTTATTTATCTTGGTGGAATCTTCAATCATTAATAAAATACATTTTAAAGCACTCAATTGAGCTAAAATTTTATATACATGATTATTTTGGATGACAATACAGTAATTTAATTATAATTAATAAAAATTAATTGATTAAAACTAATTATTCAAAGAATTACAAATACAGTCACGTTGGCATCATTTTTGGTGACTTGTGTCAAAACAAGAAAAGGTTTTTTTCTCACGTTTTAAAGCATTCCGTTGAACTGAAATTTATATACACGATTGTTTTGGATGACAATACGATACTTTAATGATAATTAATAAAAATTAATTACCACTTAATGTTATGATTCTGTCATATGTATATACATATTTACATTAATAGTAACTATTTAATATAAAAAGTAGCTAAAATAAAATTTTCTTTGTTGATCTAAGTAGGAATTGACTTAAAATTTTTTTTTTATATTACTTGTATAAAAGTAAAATTTAAAAATGCAAAATTTGAAGCATTTTCACGTCTCAGTTATCTTAAAGAGAGAAGACATTAACCATAGAAGAATGCAAGTACCTTTTTTTTACTTTTATTAACTTTTAACAATCGCGCTTTGTTTTCAGAATCCGTTAGAAAATGTTACAATAATGCTAACATGGTTAGTGATCATAATTAATCCACACTTGCGACTGAATAAATCATTTTGGTCTCGAAACAAGAGCATGAGGATTATATTTCTGAAACATTTAAATGTTTCTCAATGTATTACTCGAGATACTGTTTTAACATATTTTTTGAAACATTAAGAATGTTACGTTAAACAACTTCTATACTAATCCTACTAACCAATTTTCTATCATATTGGTGTATGCAATTATTTTTCAATATTCCTTTGAATCTGAAGGATTTCCACCTTCTTATTTATCGTATAAAAATGGAAATAGCAATTGAAAAATTAAAAATTCTATATACTCACCTCTAAAAATTTAGAGAACGAAACGTGAGGTTCCTTGCAGCTTAACTTTCATGGAAGAAAGAGCGTGAGACAAGAGAAGAAAAGATGCACGTGAGAACAATTTTTCGAAACGCAAAGGAAAAATACGAAAATAATCTTTTTCAAAAAATCATCGAGTTATTCAAGTTATATTACTTTCAGTCGTTTATATTTCAGTCTTTTGTTATTTGTTTAAGTGCGCGGCACATCAGTTTTAGAATTTAGATTCAATTTCTGAAACTGATCACATCAGAATTTGATCAGAATCAAAATGCATAAGTTCTAATTTTCAACTTATCATGTTAGATTTACACTTAATAAATGTTTCTAACTTTGAAAGTATGACGAATTTTGCAATAATATAAGTACATTTTTTTACCAAGAGAAAACTCAAGCCTGCTGATTCTAATGAAGTTAGCTCCTTAATTGCAAAATGAACACTGTAATTGATTTCTTAATCGACACTGTGTATGTGTTCTGACCAGTAGCGTAACGCACACTCTCGCAGTGCTGGAGAGCCCAAAGCCTGACTGACGCCTAGGCCTAGTACGTATTTGTGTTTAGGGTCAAAAACTTTACTTTGCGGGGGGGGAGCTAATATTCTCCATTACGCCACTGGTTCTGGATGTAGTAGTCTAGTGGTCATGCTCACGAACTCGTGACCGGAGTGTCACGGGTTTCAGTTCTGTTGTCACTAAAGACCCGCCGTGAAGATGGAGATCAGAAAACTTACTTTGCGAGGTGGCTAATACTCTCCATTACGCCACTGTATTTGACTGTAGTAGTCTAGTGGTCATGCTCACGAACTCGTGACCGGAGTGTTACGGGTTTCAGTTCTGTTGTCACTAAAGACCCACCGTGAAGATGGAGATCAGAAACCTTACTTTGCGAGGTGGCTAATACTCTCCATTACGCCACTGTATTTGACTGTAGTAGTCTAGTGGTCTTGCTCACGAACTCGTGACCGGAGTGTCACGGGTTTCAGTCTTGGTGTCACTAAAGACCCGCCGTGAAGATGGAGATCAGAAACCTTACTTTGCGAGGTGGCTAATACTCTCCATTACGCCACTGTATTTGACTGTAGTAGTCTAGTGGTCATGCTCACGAACTCGTGACCGGAGTGTCACGTGTTTCAGTTCTTTTGTCACTAAAGACCCACCGTGAAGATGGAGATCAGAAACCTTACTTTGCGAGGTGGCTAATACTCTCCATTACGCCACTGTATTTGACTGTAGTAGTCTAGTGGTCATGCTCACGAACTCGTGACCGGAGTGTCACGGGTTTCAGTTCTGTTGTCACTAAAGACCCGCCGTGAAGATGGAGATCAGAAACCTTACTTTGCGAGGTGGCTAATACTCTCCATTACGCCACTGAATTTGACTGTAGTAGTCTAGTGGTCTTGCTCACGAACTCGTGACCGGAGTGTCACGGGTTTCAGTCTTGGTGTCACTAAAGACCCCCGTGAAGATGGAGATCAGAAACCTTACTTTGTGAGGTGGCTAATACTCTCCATTACGCCACTGTATTTGACTGTAGTAGTCTAGTGGTCATGCTCACGAACTCGTGACCGGAGTGTCACGGGTTTCAGTCTTGGTGTCACTAAAGACCCGCCGTGAAGATGGAGATCAGAAACCTTACTTTGCGGGGGGCCTAATATTCTCCATTACGCTACTGGTTCTGGCTGTATTAGTCTAGTGTTCATGGTCACGAACTTGTAACCGGAGTGTTTCCTGTCTGAGTCCTGGTGTCACTAAAGACCCTCAGTGAAGATGGAGCCGATGCACGTTTAATCTGTCGAGGCTCAATGTTCCCTATTGGTGTGGTGCCAGCTCGTCACTCGACCGAAGTTCAAAATTACGTGGTCTGTTGCCATTAGTCCTTATATTGCTTTATATTGCGACGTTAATAAAACTGTTTTAATCGCAACCGATTTTGTGATCAATTCCTGAAGGCTGTATCGATAAATGGACGAGATCTTGAACTAAGCACAAAACACATTTTTAGAGAGAATTTTTTTTTAGTTTATTTTTGAAAAATTTTCTCGTTTTAAAATTTTAGAACATTCAATAAATAATTTTTCATTGTTAAGAAATAGCTCATTTAGAATTACGGCACAGGAGAAAAAAATGTGAATCACATTTCAGACCAGAGAAAAGTAGATCAACTCATATAACAATGAGTAGTACGATAAAATATGTTGCTTTCTATAGCAGTGGCTCCTAACTGTGGTTCACGGACCCCTGGAGGACTCCTGCACCTTTCAAGAGCGTTCTCGAAGGTCTCATTTAATTTTAAGATTACCCTCTTTCACACTACGAAAGGCTCGTGGAAAAATTGAAAAGTGTACCATCCTAGACTAGATTACTAAATTGCCCCCAATGATAAAACTATACTAGAACATGTATTTCAATTAAAAACATTAATTCGGTTTTTATTGTATGAAACTACAACGTACTTTATTCAAAATATAATAACACAAATGTGTGTGCAAAAATTGAGAATTGAATTCGTAGTCCTCCAATTCGATAACGATTGCATCCAAGGAGAGATATTCAAAATCTTGGTCAGGCAGATACATAAAGGGGGCACGTCAGACTGACCACCTGACCGCAATATCTGTTCATGCACCTCAGCACCAAAGGTCACGAAAACTGAGATGGGCATAACAGTCCTTTCTCCTCCAATTAGCTGTTAAGCAACTGAGTTTAATTTAGTTTACATAAAGGGGGGCCTCGGTGATCGAAAGTATAAAGACCCTGCTGCTCTATAGTAGTGATCTTCGAACTGTGTTCCATGCAGGGGCGTAGCTACCACCATATCAGCCGTATCAATGATACGGGGTCCACATGCTACAGGGGCAACATGTGTAAGCAAAAAATCGTAAAATGTTAAGAGGCCCCGAAAAAGGACCCCCAAGGAATTTTGATACAAGACCCACTCAGGATTAACTACGCCAGTGGTTTCGCTAATAATAAAACTCAACAGCTCAAGAAAACCCCAACTGTATTCGAAATAAATTAAAACCTTACGAAAGAGCTTACAATTTTGCAGTATATCTTTACGCCTGGATTTCTTTTTGGCAAATTAATCAATTCTTTTTGACGTTTATACTTTGTCCAAAATATCTTGTTCTATATATATAATATGGCCATATTCAATTTATCGTTTTCCATTGTACTTCTTAAAAAACTTTTAAAGAGCTTTAAAACTGAAAAAGATTTGATATTGGTTGTGTTAAAAATGTTTTCAAAAGTATCTGTACAGTAGAGAAAATCGAGGTCATTTCTCTTGCAACTCGATAAATTTTTAGTGGAGTTTTCATTGTATCTTTGTTTTCTTAAGAAAACAGAAAACACTTATCCAATTTACTGTCAAAATTAAAAGATTCATTATCATCTTTAAAAATGTGTTGTAGTTTTTATGTGACTTTCTTCTTATTTTCAAATAATAATCTGTCGTCAAAAAACACAGCGAAGTGTTTGATAACAGTTTCATTCTCAATTCTTTGGGATAGTTCTTCTCTTGTCCTGTCGCAAATGACATATAATTAATTCTCTCTCTCTCATTGTGAAATTTTTCCTTCATTCAAAAATTCCCAACTAGGGATTGCAATACCGGTATACCGGGATACCGAATACCGGTATTTTGAGCGATTGGTACAATTTTCAAATACCGGTATTCACAAGTTTAAATACAGGTTTTTTGGTATTTGCTTGAAATTTCTAAAAATTGTCTCCACTATATGTTCAAGGATCACCATTATCGCAAAACAATATACGTTTTTTATTTTTGTGTCTCCCTAACGGGCGAAATTAATTAAACTGTGAATACAAAGTTGTATCGTACAGTTAAGAGAAGTGATAAAATATGTGAATCATCCAAAGCGGTGGATCAAAAATATCCTGTAGCAACTCTGAGCGATACTGCACACGCTCAGGATTCATATACTATATTCATATCTGTGAAAACAAGGTTGTAATTATGAGGAAAGTGCATACCATTTAGATATTTTTTTTAAATTGCTGAGTTTGTTATTCAAACTGTATTTGCATATCATACTTTAAGGTTCAAAATATTTTTCTCATTAATTACATATATATAATCATAAATAATAACCCCTAATAATGAATGAGAATAACTTTAAAGAACATAAAAAAATCAGTTGATAATACTTCGTTTTGGTTTCATTATTTATATGATGAAAAGAATATAGTGGCATAATGTAAAAAATGTTCTAGTGTTATTAAAAAGAATGGAGGAAGAACAAACGGGGACTCCATACACATTTAAAAACGAAACATGATACAAAATTGTAAAAGAGGAAAGAATATAATTGTGATGAAGATACAAATTTTAGCACACTTTCTAGGCCCATGCCATCAGGTATTTTAGATTATTTTCAAAAAAAGATAATTCGGATGAAATTATTGCACAAAATTACGTTCCAGGCTTAATGACAGTGCAATTTTGATGCATTGTTTTTTTAAGATCACGTTTCAAAAATTTGTACTAGTATCACAGACTCAATAGCGATATTTACAATTTTTTGTGATTTAAATAAATAAGATGTTCCTTTTTACTTTTTTTGCGTGCGTTCTTTATATACTTTTATAATTTACACATTATTTTTGTGATATTTACACTCTGTAATAAAACTATCAAATATAAAACAAAGAAAACACTTGTGATACCCCCCTCCCCTTGGAAAAATATCTCTCGGACTGTCGGCATGAGCTAGATGTGTAGGAGTAACGGAAGAACTAGAGGCTTACATAATCTTAATATATCTTTATTAAAATTTTCAACCTAAACTTCTAACAAATTAAATTATAATAACTAATGTGAGAGAATCTACAATGGCAAAATACGCAACACACAATATATATAGATAATAACGACTTAATCTAACTCGGACCACTATGAATAACTAAATCGCCAAAACTCAATTCCAATACAATCACTGATTCTAATATTAAATAGTCAATCCTACCTTGTTGCATTCTGAAGAATCAATCACTAATATCATAAAGGCAATCTTGTATTTACTTGCGTGCATTGGTATACACCTTGGTTCTCTATACCTTTATCACTTATAACTTCTAATCACCACCACGTAACCTTATCCAAACTTGAACCACGAACTATATTAACATTCCTTTATTTGCCATCAACTGCCACAAATTGCCCTCGTGCTTACTCTAACTTCTGATATTTAAAAGGTTCTTAATTTGCATCTTTCTTTCACACTTCACTTCTTGGATTTGATTGGAAAAGAGTTGCCATTAATTCTGGGCTAAGGACATGTTAAAGAATAGACGCGTGAGTCCGTCACAACCTGCGTTTCCATGCTTTTTCTAAAATTTTTAATACCAGTATTAAAACTGGTATCCCGGTATTAAGATCTAAAAAATACCGAATACTGGTATTGAACTTTTGGTCCGATATTGCAATCCCTATTCCCAACCAACTTCTTTATTTCCACCGAATATAATTTTTCTCTTTTGCTGCCTGCGAGCTTGTCCAGCATCCTTTTCAAATGAGAGCCCTGATAAATCAGTTGCTTTTTGATTTACAATTCCAAATTCATTCCTGAAATTCCGGATATAATTTTCTAGAGATTTTAATAGTCTAAATCCTTTTTAATAATTCACACTCTCAAGTGATTGCAATGATTTTCTAATAGCGTTTATTCTCTGGAGTATGGTATTCGAAATCACAGCCATTAGAGAAGTTTCCTATTTGTCCAACTGTTTCAAAAGGGAAGTTGACGCATTGTTGTCTTTTTTCCCTCATTCGTATCACTGATTTCAGCCAGGACCTTTACCTTGCTACTAAGGCTTAAATTCAATTAGCTTGAAAAAATTTGCTTTGGATAAGACATCGTTCATCATATAACCAGTTTGTTTCATTTATCTTTATTAGTAAAATACGCTGTCGCCCAGCCAGTATGGTGCCTATGTCCCTCGGCTTGTAACCAAGTGGGTTCGGGTTCAAATCCCGAGTAAGACATGGTTGTATCTTCTTCCGGAAAGAAGTCGGTCTTTCGCCTGAAATGGATTCCCGTCTCGAAAGGAAAAGCAGTGCACCCCTCTTCTTGTTATATGCTGGGATCATCGTTTGTAATAAAATCTGTATTCTTCTGTGGTTGTGTTATATGTTTCTGTTCATCTATCTCACGTCTTTCGTATGTATCCCAGTAATAAACACACGACAACAACAACAAGTAAAATACGCTGATGGAAATAAAAATCCCAACCCCAAGAAGGAGTTGTACTAGATAAATAAAACTTGGTAGGCGTGTTGATGCATCTGAAAGATATGATTTTGATTCAAACTTCACCTTGAGTGCACAAGTGAACACTAGTTGCGCCACTTTGAACAAGCGAATCAGATATACTTTCAGGCAGTGTTCCGCAACCTTTTTATCGCCGCGGACCGGTCAACGTTTGTTAATTTTACCGCGCCCCGCTGAGGTGAAAACGTTGATTGTTTATATTTTAGAATGTTTTTATTTAATAATTTTAATTCAATTGTATTTAATCGTGACATTAGAATAAAATATAGCTGCACCAAAAAATGAATATAAAGTGATTTAACAAGGAATATAAAGTGATTTTCATAAAAAGTAGCTCAAATCCAAGAAAAACATACTACAGTAAATAATTTAATGTTTCTTGTGCGGCCCAGTACCATTTGATTCACGGACCGGGGTTTGCGGAACACTGCTTTAAGGTATCCGACTACGTTTGGAACCGTGATTTTCAAAAGCGCATAAATGGATAATTTTCATGCTATTTAGTGTCACTTAGATTAGAATATACGCATAAAATTGTTTTAAGGACATTTTGACAAAAAAAAATTTATTTAAATACAATATTTTGGCAAAAAATTGACTTAGAATAATCTTTTTACCAAATGTTCCCCTTTTGTGAAAAAGACTTCCATTAGAATAATATTTTGCCTGTATGTAGCTCAGACATCTGTTCAGAGGCTCAACTAGAATTTTTGAAATTTATAACTTAGAAGTGGGTTTATTCATATTTTACGACAACAGAGAGGAGCAATTTTAAGAAAAAAACGTCAATAATTATTTCAATTGGTGGTAACTCTGAAAATAATGTGAATTTTTCAAAAATTCTAGTTGAGCCTCTGTAGAGAGGTCTGAGCTATATACAGGCAAAATATTATTATAATAGAAACATTTTTCACAAAAGGGGAACATTTAGAAAAAGGATTATTTCAAGTTAATTTTCTGCCAAAATATTATATTTAAATAATTTTTTTTCAAAATGTCCTTAAAACAATTTAATGCATGTATTCTAATATGGGTGGCATTAAATATCATGAAAATTATCCATTTATGAGCCATTTTATAATCACGGTTCCAAACATAGTCGGATACCTTAAATACTCTGTATGAGGTTCGTGAGCGTTATTTATCGTTGAGATTTTACTTAGTGAAGACGAAGAAGCTATTACAAACAGATCACTGTGTTTCAACGAGGTCGTATAATACATGTAAAAAAGGTAGATTTTCTTTCCTCGATATTTCAGAAATACTTGGTAGGAATGTATCCACTATGCATGATTGTTGGCAGAAGTGGTTGCGGGAAAGCACTAACTACCTCAAGAAAACTGGGTTCAGCAACGCACGGGTCATCACTGAAAGGTAATACCACCATATATCTCGCATGGCAGCACAGCATCGTAGTGCATCTACAGTAGAAATGATAGCCTTTGTAGGCACCAAAGTGACACAGTAAAATAACGAATCGATTTCATGAGGAATAGTTTCGAATCAGAAGCCTTGTAGTGTTTGTATCAATAGCTTCAAATCACTGACATCTTCGACTTCAGCGATGTCACGCTAAAGCTCATTGGAGAGCGAAAGGCGATGTGTTGTACTCTCCGATCAAAGCTGTTTTTGTCTTGGTGTCAATGATGACCGTATATTGATTAGAAGAAGGCCAGGTCAGAGCCACCAAACAATCTTTCTGCGGCCTAGACACTGGGATTGCACCTAGAGCTATGGTCTTCCGAGCAATTTTTTATAGCATGTTTACTTTCGCTGTTAATCTACACACCCTTAATACTGTAACAACTGGAACAATCAATGTAAAGGATTCAAGAAAGACATCTTCTAAATCTTTAAGCAACTATTTAATATCACACAATTTACAATTTTTTTAAAATTTTTCAAACTAGAAATCTGTTTTAACAAATCTGGATTCTCGCTCTAATTCAAATCTCAATCTGCCCGCTTCTCTTGGATCTCGTTCAGTTTTAAAAACTCCTCTTCACTTCCTCTTGTTGCCAACTTTTCTACAGAAATCTTACATTGCAAACTTGTACATCAGTCCAGGGATTCAAACTGTTATTCTGCCATTTAAGAACATCTTTCAAGGGGTGTTTTTCAAGAAGATAACGTGCACCTTCATGCACTGTTGTAACCCACAATGCTATTTAGAGTATCGACGTGTTACTTTAACCTGCTAGATCACCATATCTTTCTCCAATCAATCAAGAATAGGACATCTTTGAATGTCAATGTCAGTGCCATCCACAAAAGAATTAAATGCCCTTAATTAACCTAACAAGTGCAATAGAAATGAAATTACCCCCCAACACACAAACTGATAGACGGTACCTGTACGACACATTGTATGTACGTTTACATGCTTGCAGGAACGTCTTAGGGCTTGGTCAATTGGGCCCAGGGCCTCGTCTCGTTTTCGATTCGAATAATTTTAACGGTCAAATTTTATTTCCGGTTTTATTCTCCGAAAAACTGGGAATTTCGGATGATATGCTAAATAGCTACATGTGATGACCTTCATCCATGTATAAGCCTAGGCCTATCACCGTACGCCATCATTACTCATTCAATTAAAAGACAATAATCGGTCCTGCTGTTTTGTGCGATTGTAAGCCATGAACATTTATTTGTTTCGGGTTATTGCTTATATGTTTTTGACTACATATTCTATGTTCTGTCTACTTTTAAAGTTCATAGACAGGACCTACTTTGGTGTAGGGACCCAGGGTCTCAAAGTGTCTTGAGACATCCCTTTATGCTTGCATTCAAAATTCTAACGGTTACACTGGCCATTAATGTACCATCATTTCACATTTGAAATGGCTCTTCTCACGCTTATATTAGTCTGTAATCTTGAAATTTGAACCAATTAAATGGACAAACATATTACGGAGTTTCGTTAGTCTACAACCGGGAAGGGCATTAAGTCGATCGCGATCGACCGGTGGATTGCCAAGACATTTTGGTGTCACCGCTTTCACCAAGACCTACTAATCATTCCATCATACGAAGGTCTAGAAATACCGTATTTATTCGAAACTAAGCCGCCATCGATTCCAAGCCGCACATTCTGAACAAGATTTTGTGACAATTAGTCTAAAATGGTTTTTATTGACTTCCAATTTCACGAAATTAAAATCAATTTAAAAGGAAAACTAATAAGAAGTGAATAATTAGTTATTTTATTAGAAGTATAAATTTTTAATATACATGTATGAAGCTGTAACTGCTCTAAATATCCCATCCAAAAAAAATTTTTCCTTCGATTCTAAGCTGCACCCGAATTTTAGAAAAAGTGCGGCTTCGATTCGAGTATATACGGTATTTTAAAAAATACGGGGGAAGAAAGTTAAACAGTCGGAGGAGGTCCGACTGTATTGCATACTTTCTTTGAGTTCACTACACCTACGCCACTGGGTGGACAGCGACACCTTAAAAAAATTACAAGTAGCCCGTTCCCTGGAAGAATCTGCCCACCCCTGGTCAACAATATATATATTTTTTTATGTTGGGCTTTTTTCCCGTCAGTGTAAAATGTATTTGAGAGTAACTAAGCACGACTGTGAAATGAAAACAAACTTGTTTGACGAATAGTATTCGTTTGTTCGAAATAAAATTTGTACAGAAAGAAAAAAAACGCATGTGAAAATTTTGTACAGATTTCAACACTAGATATATGGAGGGAGCTTTATATTAGCGTCACACTATACAGCTGCAAGAGGGCTAATGGCGACTAAACTCGTAATTTTGAACCACATTCAATTGACGAAGACGACACCTGAGATGGCACTCTCCTCTCCTAACTTCCACACCATACCAACGCAAGGACGTTTGAGCCTCGACAGATTTAACGTGCAGCGGCTTTCTGTACACGGCAGGTCTTCAGTGGCAGAAGGCTCTAACTCATGACACTCTAGCAACGAGTCCGTAACCTTGACCACAGCCATACAGATATACTAAAGAAAGATGGCTAGTGTTGCTAACGGCTCAAATCTGTGGTAATAATCGGGGTGGCAAATATCGGTATATATATATTTATTTTTTTCTGCTTGTTTGACTTATAACTGGAGTCCATCAAGCTAAGGGACCCCTAAAGATGCTTGAGGTCCCTGGCGACCACTTAATGTGCCTCTGTGCACAACCTAAGCCTTTTATAAAGAATTTTTAACTACTGCTTGTGATATTTAAAGTTAACTTGATGCTTCATAAGTTGATCTAGTAGAACGATTGTCAAACATGTTTAACAGTTGCTTCACTCACACTACGCCAGCCACTTCTAGGAAAATCCTTGAAAAGCTAATTCTTTCTTTATATAAATATTTAATACCATCGCTTTTTATTGATTTTGCTATCAGGAAGTTTGCTTCCATGAGTGTAAAAATTAACGCTGAGCATTAATGAGCGATTTCGTTCCGTGAAACCACATTGGACTTTCATTTGAATTGACACAATTTTGGCAAAAAATGATATCTTCCTTACAAAAGTTCCCCTTGGTCACACTTTTGAAAGAGGATTCACTCTATTTACAGCCCCACACATATAAAAAAATAACCCTACTAAAACTGACCAATCCAATGATACAAAAGTTTCGTTATTATATTAACCGGATATTTTGTAATGAATTTTTACAATCAGGGCAAGAATTTTGGTACATACTATGTATTTATATAAAAGCAAATTCTTTATTGAAAAATATTCAATTTGTTATTTGATTTGTAACTGCTAAATGAAAAACAATGCAAATTTCTAAACATGTTTAGTGAAATAACAAGTATGAAATCAAATTATTCGTATTGCTAAGGACTTTAAGAGAAAACTGATCCTTAATTCAATTTACTCTCTTATCCTCCCATCATTGTTGATATTGAAACTGTGCCTGAGAAGATGCATTTTGAAATTATTAGTACGCAGTCAAATCATACTACCTATAAAAGATATATGTTTAATGCTGTGGCATTAGTTAATTTTCTCAAATAGTTTGCCTCAGACTGAAAAGGTATTGGATGATGATGTACTAGAGGAAATGGAAGTGAAAATTTAAGGTACCAGAGTTGCACTGCTGAATTCAAGTAATGCTATCATTACTCCGGAGGAAGTAATAAATGAAATCACAAAAAAAATCAAGAAAGTTAGATTTTATTCTTTGGCTATTTGTAAGCTTATAAAAGCAGACTGGTGACAGTAAATAAAAACACTCTACTAATCAGGTTTTCAGTTTTGTAATTACAGATTAAAGCAATGTTTCTCAAACTGTGGGGCGCGCCCCCCCCTGGGGGTCCTGCGAGGGGGGCGCGAGCATATTGAAAATAAAAGGTTTAAAAAAATAATTTTTCGGAATGAAGTAAAACAAAATGCCTTCTGACATAATAAAAAATACACATTTACAATGATATAATTTATTTTTATCATCTGGTGATCATCAAAAATAAAAGATTCCACTTCAAATGCTCATTAGCCATCTTTGATCCTATAACCAAATTTTAAAAAAAAATTTCTTTGCTTTGCGGTCAATATGAGAATGATGAGAGATTTTTTTTTACGTTTCTTTTAACGATATCAAACGATGAGAGATTTTTTTATTACGTTTCTTTTAACCTAAAATATTACTTTAGCTGACCTTCGAACTTACTGGTATGTTTATCTCCGTCTTTTTTTTAGGGAAGCTGTAAATATATATAATATATTTCTGTTTCATCTTTTTCCATGTGAAAGAGTTTTATGATATATGGATAAGCATGAGTATTTGAAACATATAATGCATCATAAAAACGTTTTACACAATTATTTTTTAGAACATGCAACACGTTTCCCATGAACAATTTTGTAGTTTTGATTGCTGTGTTGAACGACTTATTATGGTTTATAAATGTAAATAAGCAGAATATTAAAAAAATGGGCATCTGTGATCCCTATTGAAGGAAGTTGTAACTGATCAAGCAATTGAAGAACCTACTGAAATAATGCATATTAATCAAGATATATATATATATATATATATATATATATATATATATATATATATATATATATATATATATATAGCAAAAGTAAATATCAGAAAAGCGTTAGACATGAAACGTTTGAGTTGATTTGAAATTTTCAAATGCTGCCTAAAGATCTCTATGAAGAAAACTATGAAGCCATAATGTAGCACTTTTGCCTTGTCAAAAGACACAAAAAGAAGAAAAAGCTCAAAATTCTATTTGTAGATCATCAAACAATAGCAAAACTACAAAAACATGAACAAAATATGACAGTTTAGCTTGAAAATAACGTTCTTGTGTTGTTAGCGAAAAGTGTATGTGATTTGTCCTTTATTAAGCACACGCACATTTGGAACATTTTCTTTAGTTTTATTGGATTTTTTCTCAAATTTTCTAAGAAAAATTGAAAAGTCCTTGAAAGTAGTTAAGTATATTTTCTCTTAATTAAATTATTCACTGGAATTGTGATTTTTATCGTGTATAGTAAAAATAACTATAAAATAAATTATAGTTTTAAAACAAACTATAAAACAGGCTTTTATAGTGAATTGAACTAAAAAGTAAAAAAAAAAATATTACTTATAAGTAACATATACAAAATTTAATACTTATCTTGTTAATTTGTACGGTTTATAATTATGATCGTATTGTAACCTTAGCGTCAAAGTGCATTATTATTGCATTCAATACATTATTATTTTTAGGGGGGCGCGATAAAAATTATGATTGAAAATTGGGTCGCCAGTAGTGAAAGTTTGAGAACCACTGGATTAAAGTGAGTTTTTTTCCTTCTGTCTTGGTACTTTTATAAATAAATTGATAAATAATTTATTTTTAATAATTTATAAATAATTTGATAAATTTGCTTTACTATTTTTTTAATTTTTTTTAATTATGAGAAAAGTAAATGCATAAATTATTGTGCTCTATGATAATTTATATATATATAACTCAGTATTTGTTATTCATAATTTATTTTATTAATTAATGCAAATTTATTTAATTATTTATTTTTTACTGTTTTTTGTTCCCGGCAATCAATAAAATGAAACGAATAAGTTGGGCGACATATTCGGATATGTTACGAGAATGGTGTGTGTGGACTTGTGGTCCTCACCCCCCTCTCTTGAAAAATTTCTGTGTGGTGCGCCACTACTTCATGACATTTAAAGTATATACCTTTTTCAGACTTACGTTTCAAAACAATTTTTAAAAAAATAGACGGATCAGAATATATTAATAATAAAAGCATTTAATTGCAATAGTATCCGAGATTCATGCATAATTTTTAGATTTATAACTTAAATATGCATTCTCATTTTTCACTTTGTTATATGCAAACATATGCATAACTTTGCAAAGTAATTAAAAATATATACAAGATGTAATCAAATAAAAAACATTTCTTTTTGTAATCATCTTACTGTAAGAAAACAAAGATAATGTTTCAAAAACATGTTTATTAAAATTCTGTGAGTAAAACTACCAGAAGTTTCTAAATGAATATATATATATATATATATATATATATATATATATATATATATATATACACTCAGGAACATTGAAAATAGCGACCCAAGAAGAAAGCATCGGATTGAAATGAAATTTAATACACATAATGACATAGATGAGAGATCCACTTGATCTCAAAAACAAGACAATTAAACGAATACAGGGTGTGCAACGACACAAATACTGGGCAACTTTAATAACGCGTTGGACCACCTCCAGCTGCAATACACACCGCCACACGGTCCGGCATTGAGTTGATTAGACACCTTATGTTGTCCTGAGGCAGATGGACCCACAAATCTTGAACAGCCAACTCTAAATCATGTACACAGTGACACGATGGCATCTGCCGTTTTAGCTCATCCCACACGTGCTCTACAGGGGACAAATCGGGGGAGCGGGCCGGCCATGGGTCTGAAAATGACGTAGGAAGTCTTGAGCAACTCTTGCTCTATGCGGACGAGCATTATCTTGCTGGAAAATTGACGTTGGGAGACCATTTAGGAAAGGTCCTACATAGGGTCTCAGAATATCATCAACGTAACGTTGGAACGTTAAGGTTCCACGCATCACAATTAAAGTGGACCGGCTATCATAGGCTATGGCCCCCCAGACCATTACACCAGCTGTGCGGGCAGTGTGACGTAGAACAGTGTGAGGGAATTGTACCGCTCGCCAGGGCGCCTCCACACCCATACAAGGTTATCATCTGTCCCTAAAACAAACCGGGATTCATTACTAAACACAACCTTTTGCCTATCACTGACATTCCACATTGATCTGGCTTGGCACCACTGTAGCCGCAGTTGCCGATGTTCCGGTGTTAAAGGGAGTGCACGGAAAGGGCGCTTGGATTTAAGATTTGCTTCTGCAAGGTATCTGGAAATTGTTTACGGAACAATTGCTACGCCTACATCTGCTCGCATCGTTGAACGAGTCACTGTGGGGTCCACAAGTGCTTGTCGCCCGATCCTTCGATCCTCTCTCCTCGTGGTCTTCCTGGTCACTCCAGACCCGGTTTTCGGCGCGTGGGTACCTTATCGTGTCCACTGCTCCCAACAATTTCTAACGGCACACTCCAAACGATCCACCTGGCCAGCAACACGGCACGTCGACCAGCCTGCAGTTTTCATCCCGATGATCAGGCCTCTTTCAAACTCGCTTAACTGTGAGAAATGTCTTCTAGCACGCGTTTACCTGGCATGTTTCGCTTACCAAAGTCTTCCTACAATCGGCGGGTAATCGTGACGTTTATGAATCTTCGAATTTGCGCTGGCTTATATAGCACCCTCTTCCTGATTGTAGCGCCACCTCGGCGTGTATGAGCATGCGTATTGGTACAAAACTTGGATCATTTGCATATCACATTACGCTGTACTTATTTGCAAAGTTTCGCGATTGTACTTAGCTTCCTTCTTGGGTCGCTATTTTCAATGTTCCTGAGTATATATATATATATATATATATATATATATATATATATATATATATATATATATATATATATATATATATATATATGTAAGGATAATTAAATTAGATTAAAAATTAAATTCCCTATCTAGCACTTGACTATATCTTTCTCCGTTCTCATATTCAAGTATAAAACTAATCGCCCATTTATGTCTTCCGAACATATGGCCTAGCCAATAAACATGTCTAATTCTAGATCGTTAGATTTAATAGTCAACATATGTCAGCATTAACTTGCAAGCACCATCTTCAAAGCAGCGACACTTACCAGATGTTTTTCACGTGTTATTCACATGAAACCCCCACCATGGCGTGTTTTTTTACTCCCTGCTCTTGGCGGTCAGAATAGATGTAGAAACGATAGAATAAAGACCTTCCTTTTTAAACTTTAATCTGATTCTGCCTTTAAAATCATGACAGAATTAAAGCCGGCAGGATCATCGTCTGCGATCTTAATGTGAAAAACTAATCTTTTTTATAAAATAATTTAATATAAAAACTAAAGCCAACGAACGTAATAACTGATATGGAGAATTTTATGGAACTTCGACGGCACTCTACTTTTGTTAGCTGGGGACGTTGGGTTACCAGAATTAATCTATGGTACAGAAAAAGAAACGCGCTAAGAATCCCCGAAAGAACATCGCTCTTACCGCCAAAGAAATAGATCTTCTCTCATCCTCTCATCCAATCATCCTCTTCTCCTAACAAGATTTCAGAAAATCATACTTCAAAAATGGAAGCAAAGAACGAAAATAAAATTAAGCAAGAAGAGAATTTAGATGCTGATGAAGAAAAGTTAAAGCAACCTATAATCATTATTAAAAATGATATTCGATTTGAAGATCTACAGACTTTTTTCCAAAAATATAACCTGGAAATACCCATTCAAACATTCATTAGAAATTTTGAAAGTACGTGCGATTCCTTCAATATACAAGAGAAACAGAAAATCCTATTTATAATCAAGTTAGTAGATGGAGCTGAGAAGACTTACATCCAATCACAATCTATCCCTAAAAGTTTTTACGAACTGAAAAATAATTTAATACGTGAATTCGGAACACAAGTCAATCCAGCGGAGATTCATCTTCAATTATCTAAAACAGAAAAAACCTCAAAAGAGACCCACATAGAATATTTCTACAGAGTAAAAGAAATCGCATCCCGGATAAACATGGAAGAAGCTGAAAAATATTACATAATAAAAGGATTAAAAAAAAATAGATCCATAGAACTACAGTTACGAAGCTGCAACAACATAGAGGAACTGAAGGAAAAAATGAAACTTTTAGATATCCAAGAAAAATCAAAATCAAATGGGAATGAAATTATATATCCAAAGTATCCAGTGACAAGAATACCTCACCATACGAATCAATTTGTCCGTAGACAACAGTATGGAGGATGGAATTGGAGAAATGATCAATCTCAACATCCGGATGCCATAACCGGTTCAAGATACAATGTATACTCTCCTCAATTTCTATCACCTTCTTATCATCACCCGTCCTTTTCTCTTCAGCGGCCGATCCTATATCCAAGAAACCAACGATTTCCACAACGACCGACAGTTTTGCGACCCAATGCTCCAACTTTCAACCCCCGTCAAAGAACACAAAACAATAATACGGTATTCCAACCTCATCAAACAGGAGAACTTATAATCATCCAAGGAAGAATCAACTTCAAACAAGTTGATGTCCTCTTGGATACAGGATCAAGAGAGAGAGAGTGTCAATATTATTCCAAAAAATATAATATCACAAATCAAGGGATACCACAATGTAGAGTATATCAAAACAAAAATTGCCACCATCAATGGAGAAATTGAGGTGAGTGAGGCAATTACTTTACAATTGAAAATAGGAGAAATTATTGAAAATATTAAATTCCTCATAGTAAATGTAGAACTGAAATATTTAATAATTTCTAATAAAACTATGAGTATTTTTGAATTAAATATTAATTTTAGTGATTATAAAATTTTTCAAAGAGGAAAAAAATTTTTAAAAAATTATGAATCTAAGAAAAATATTAAAGAAAATGAAACTCTTAAATTTAGTAATAATAAAATTATCACTAAGAAAACTGATAATGTGTTTAATATAGAAATAATTCCTAATAGTGATTATGATATTATTAATATGATTATTGATAAATATAAACATGTCTTTGCTAAAAATAAGTTTGATGTGGGCGAGTTAAAATGTAATTCTCCTAAAATAATACTTACCTCAGAATTACCCATTGTAAATCGACCATATAGGACATCTTTTTAAAGATGATACGGAAATAAAAAAACAATTAGATGCATTATTGAAAGCAGGAATAATAAAACCATCTTATAGTTCTTACGCTGCCCCTATAACATTGGCTTTTAAAAAAGAGGATAATGCTCGTACACGATTATGTATCGATTACAGAAAGCTAAATGCTATCACAAAATTAGATGCAGAGCCAATTCCCCGAATAGATGCAGTTTTAGACAAATTAACACATGCAAAATTTTTCTCAACCATCGACCTATGTAGTGGTTATTGGCACATTAAATTAGATGATAATGAATCTGAAAAACTTGCATTTACATCAAATTACGGTCTTTTTCAATTTAATCGTTTGCCTTTTGGATATAAAAATTCTCCAGCTATATTTCAAAGAGCTATTAGACAGATTTTAAATAAATACCAAATAAAATTTGCATTAAATTATTTTGACGATATAATAGTATTTTCGGAATCAATTGAAGAACATGCAAAACATTTAGAGGAAATTTTTAAAATTTGTGGAATAGAAAATATTAAATTAAAATTCTCAAAGTGTAAATTTGGCAAAGATACAATTGATTTCTTAGGATATGAAATAAAACAAGGGTCATACACTCCAAATAATACAAATGTCGAAATAATTAAAAAACTTTTACCCCTAGAAATGTAAAGGATTTACAAAGATTTCTTGGTAGTATTAATGTCTATTATAAATTCATTCCTCAATATGCAAAATTAAGAATGCCCTTAAATAATCTTCTTAAAAGAATCAAAATTGGAATTGGACCCCAGAATGTCAACAATCTTTTCAAAAACTTAAAGACAGCTTAATTTCAAAGCCCATTTTAGCTATATTCAATCCAAATTATCCCTGTCATCTTTATGTAGATGCATCGAAAACTGCAATCTCATGTATCCTCAAACAACAAAAACCCAATGGAAATCAACATCCGATTGCATTCCACTCGAGACGACTGAGAAATTATGAAATTAATTATACAATAACTGAATTAGAATGCTTAGCTATAATTGATAGTTTAGATAAATTCCATTGCTATCTTCATGGATCTCATTTCACAGTTCATACCGATCATAATGCATTAGTTTGGCTTAAAAATTTCAAAAAATCCCACGGGTAGACTTTTTAGATGGTCTTTAAAAGTTTCTATGTATGATTTTGATATAAAATATAAGAAAGGTAGCACTAATGTTGAAGCTGATATGTTAACAAGAAATCCTATTGCTTATCATATAATTAATACACCCCCAGAACCTTTATTAGATATCAATGAAATAAGTCATTTTCAAAATATAGAAAATACATCAGCTCCTAAATGTTTTAAGAGAGATGGTGTTTTTGTAGTTAAAAGACAAGGTTTAACTAAAATAATTGTACCCAAAGCTCTAAGAGTGAAATTAATGGAAACAACTCATAAAAAATTTGGCCACCCTGGTGTAGCTACCATGTTAAAATTAATATCACCACAATATTATTGGATAAACATTATTACTGATATACGAAATTATGTGAAACACTGTGAAACTTGTCAAATAAATAAGAAGTCACATCAGAGAAAATACGGACTGATGCAATCACTTCCCCTTTGTGAAAAACCCTTTGAACTTTTATCGATAGATAGTGTAGGTGGTTTAAATTATTACAACTCTGTTAAAAATATTTACACATTATTATTGATCATGCAACTAGGTACATTTGGACTTTCCCATCAAAAATGCAACAACAGATACTTATATAAATTGTTTAAGACAAATCTTTCAGAATCACATACCGGAAAAAATTTTAAGTGATAGAAATACTGCGTTCACCTCTTCAAAATTTAAGCATTTTTTAAAACATAATAATGTCACTCAATTATTAACTACTTCTCACAGACCACAAACCAATGGAAAGGTTGAACGTGTAAATCAAACCATCATTACCCGCTTAAAATGTGAAATTAGTAATAGTTCAAATAAAGTCCCATGGACAAAAATTCTAGAAAAAGTAACCCATCAGTATAATCAAACTCCACATACAATAACAGGTTTCCCACCAACCTACTTAATGTATGGTAATTTACCTTTCGAAATTTCGCTAAAAGATAATGAGATATATCCTCCCTTAGAAGAAGCAAGAAAATTAGCCAAAGAAAGAACAGAACAATATTATAAAATAAATAAGATTAGATATGATAAAAAATTTCAGGAAGCTGATTTCAAGGTTGGTGACTTAGTAATGTATGAGGAATTTCAATACCCCAATACAAGGAAATTAAGTCCCCCTTATTCAGGCCCTTATACCGTTTTAAGAAAATGTTCTGATGTATTATTTGAAATTGATAGACCCAATGCCCTTAATAAAACTGACACTGAATTGGTTCATTCAGTTCGTTTAAGACATTTTCATCCATCTGAAAATTTTCAGTTAAATTGCATTCAACAAAATACCCATAATAATGAGAAGAAGATAATAACTAAAAGAAACATCTTACGTAATACAGAAATAACTGAGTTCGGCTTAACAAGACTTTTCGGCGAAAAAGAATAATATATGATATGATATGGTATTTAATTTTTATATATAGTTGTTATAAATGAGATATTTTCTTTATATTTTAATTGAGAAAACAAAGTATATAGGTTTAGTCATACAAAATTTTGAGAAATTTTAATATACTTCTCATAATTTTATCTTAAGATGTCGAATGAGTTAAGAGTTATGATAGAAATTGGTGTTTTAAAGTGAAAGATATAAATTAAGTTTTTAGAAAAATGACTAATGAGAGAACTAATACTAGAGAGATTGATTGTTATAAGAAACAAAAGTAAAGTCAAGTTGTATTCTTTTTTCTCCATTGAATTCAATTGTTTTGTTAATTATTTTATTCAGCAGTAATCTTATTGCATGTCATTTAATTTTTTTTTTTTTTTGAAATTGTGTGTTTTGATATACTGGCCATATATCAGGATTCACTATTTCTCGAAATTTTCCTTATCTAAAATTAAAATTAATTTAATAACTTGAAGCTTATTTTTGGATATTATACAGTGGATAAGGAGAATACAATCATTATAATTTTGTATATGTCTCGAAACATTAAGAGGACAAACTTGTTTAGTTTGATATGTACACCTCTCATTGTTTCTTATCAGCATCCCTGAACATCTGTGAGTTGATGACGCAGATTTCTCAGAGAGATGTGTTCAAAATTAAGTAAGGTGATACAGTTTATATTAGTGAATGTGTGATGTAAGAGAAAATCAAGAATTTTTGTCTATGAAACGAATTTTTAGAAGGTTACGGAAAGATTCAAAATATTGTATGCGATATTGTTAAGTTACAGTGAATATTGAGAAAATTTTCATACATACTAAAAGTTAGTATTGAAGTGAGTCCACTTTTCCGACTCAAAAATAATAAAAAAGTGCTCTTATTCTTGTATTCTTTTTTATATTCTTATAATTTTAATATTTTATAACGCATGTGAAATAAAATATTGTTTATTGTGTTGAATAGTGCATATAAGTTGTGTGTTGTACGCCGTTTTCATATTATTAATAATTCCATTTTATTAGTGTCTATATTTTTTTTATCTTTTTAAAAAGGTATTTCATATATGCAAAATGTGTGTAACAATATAAGATATTACTACGATGGCGCCAGAGTAGATTTTTATACAAAATTATTATTTTAACATTTGTATGATTTCATGTATTTTTATATTTACTATCTTATTGTTTGATATATTATTTTCCAACATAATTTTTTGTAAAATATCTACCAGCTATAATACGAATCTATTATTATGAAGGAATAGGAGGAAACGCGTGAGCTCTTATTCTAGATGTCGAATAGATTTGAACAAGCTAATCTTCAATTATATGTATGGAAATTCATGTTTATCAATTAATTGTCATTACTGTGTTTGTTGTCATAGTTTTGTTTATTGTATTGCTTTTTGATTTTAGAATTACTAGTGCTTAAAGATTTCTACTGTGTTTAATATGTCTTTCTAAATAACTATGTATTGTTTTGTGTTTGTTGAAAATTGATTAAGTTTGTAAAGAGAGAAAAAACCACGCCATGACTCCCTTTTAAAATTGGGGGGCAAATGTAAGGATAATTAAATTAGATTAAAAATTAAATTCCCTATCTAGCACTTGACTATATCTTTCTCCGTTCTCATATTCAAGTATCAAACTAGTCGCCCATTTATGTCTTCCGAACATATGGCTTAGCCAATAAACATGTCTAATTCTAGATCGTTAGATTTAATAGTCAACATATGTCAGCATTAACTTGCAAGCACCATCTTCAAAGCAGCGACACTTACCAGATGTTTTTCACGTGTTATTCACGTGAAACCCCACCATGGCGTGTTTTTACTCCCCTGCTCTTGGCGGTCAGAATAGATGTAGAAACGATAGAATAAAGACCTTCCTTTTAAACTTTAATCTGATTCTGCCTTTAAAATCATGACATATATATATATATATATATATATATATATATCAGAGTTTTAACGCTTTATAATATTTATTACATATAAGTTACAAGTACACACAATTCATGCATTGAATGAAAGAGTAACTGAAACAGTTTTACCTACAAGCTTAAAAATGCTCAATATAAGAACCGTTCGTCACACGGGACAAATCAAGTCGATAGGCGAGTTCATTCCAAATTTAGCTCAGTGTGTCTGAGGTAATTCTTGCAACAGCTACTTCGATTCTGTGTCTTAAGTCTGGAAGGTCAGCTGGTACAGGAGGTATGTACATACAATCTTTAATGAACCCCCACAGATAAAAATCATATGGCATCAGATCGGGTGAACACGGAGGCCATGCGAAACAAGCTTTATCGTCAGGCCCTTTGCAGAAAATCTATTGGTCGAGTGCAGTGATGTTCAACCAATCGCGTACTGGAAGATGCCAGTGAGGCATCTTGCTGCCAAATGAGGTTATCCGGTTCACGTTCTTTCAATTGAGGAAATAGTCATAGTTGTACAGCGTCAAGATAGGCAGAACCAGTTACAGTTGGTTCTCCGAAAACGAAAGGTCCTTATATACTTTCCGCCGATATATGGAAAGAAAAAAAACATTTAATTTTGGAAAGTCTCGTTGCGATTCTATTACATCGTGAGGTTTTTCTAAGCTTCGGATGCACGCATTATGATTGTTCACATAGATGTCCACCGGAACGCGCTCGTTGCACAGTAATAGCAGATTCTATCTTTGCAAACTGGGGAACACAAAACGCTTTCTGTTCACTTGTCGCCATTTTTCTACAAGCGCGCTGATCGGCGGGGACAAACTAACATACATTTCACGCGCATGCGCACAAATGGCAGCAAACAAAACTGTTTCAGTTGGTCTTTCATTCGATGTATGAGTTATACTAATGTTAAATATGATAAATAATACAAAGCGTTAAAACTCTGATATTCATTTATAAACACCCTGTATATCAAAAGATTTGCGGAAGAACTCAAATATATAAGGTTTTCTATCAGTTACAAAAGCATGATATATTATGTAAAATAAACACAACTCTGTCATATTTATGGGTTTCAAAATAATCGACTGCATATTTACTTTTTAAATTAGTTTAATCATGATATCCACGGCACAGTACAACACACTAATGTCTACAGATTCATTACATATCTTCTAATAGTTTGTGTGGCATTTTTATATACGAAAAGCTTTCGCTCAGTTACAGTTATTAGTCTTTAACTGGATGCAGCTAAATACAACACATCTCTTCCCTCCTTAAAGATCAAGTCTCTTGGGAGGTCACCTGATTCTCCCGGAACGCCTAGGAAATCGCCTCTCTGGAACTGGTAGACTCCTCGTCTCGGAGTCAGTCACTTTAGCTGAATAAAGCGACACATTTGGAACCGCAGCATCAGTTGATAGCACTTCTGATACAGAAGATGAACCTAATTCCATGTTTAGATCTTTAGAAATATCTTCCGCTGTTTCTGCATGCTGAATATTTGGGTTGTTTTCTCGAACCTCTGCTGATGGAAATCTTTGGTGAATAATTGGGATGATATTCTCTTGCACTTGATCCCCCACTGGACGGATCTAATCAACATGTCGTCTCACCAAGGTTCCTTGAACATCGCCGATGTAGTGGAGTACGCCATCCTGGTTTACAATGGTACCAAATTTTCATCTAGTATTGTCTGTTCTGTAAACTTTCACAGCTACTTGATCTCCAACTTCAAATTTCCTATCTCGGAAGCCGAAATTATCTTTCCGTAACTTATCCTTAATCTTTGTTTTCATATCAGGTAAAAGTAAATCTATTATGGTCCTAATGTCTCTTTTTAGGAATTATATGGCTGGACTATGTGTTGTAGTTAGTTACATTAAGGTAACAGAACACCTTCGAAGAAAATTTTTTGAATTAACCTGAATTTTGCCTGTAAATGCATATTTTATGACCTTATGGGTCTCTAAAATTAGAAAAACACCCAAGAAATTTTTTGTTAGTATACAATTTTAGTGTCAAAGGGGTATTTTATAAAAAAAATTAGCAAAAATAAGACTTTACGCAAAACATGATAACTGAAAATAAAATAAATATATTGACATTTTGTAAATTGAATAATATAACATACAACCTTATCTAGAGAATAGACTCTTATTTTTGTAATATGACCATTACGTGGGAACTTATTGTGTTTCGAACTTCTATACGTTGAAATTTTCTTAAAAGCTATTGTAATTTTTACTTTATTGCTATATAAAAAAATTTCTACTCAACACAAAATCTTATGAATGGTCTATTCCCTGTATAAGTATTTAAAAAACATACATATAAAAATTTTGTATCATTCAAGCATAACTTTTGAGATATTGTGTTTTGCGGTAAGAAAAAATGTAAAAATTCATTTTGAGAAAACGACAAAAATAACATTAAACTATTCTGATTACAAGATAAACACTTACTTTCTTATTAAAATGCACCAGATTTATAATTCTCCCCATCTTTGACTTCTAAAACACTAATTTTTTTCTTTTTAAGTGCTCTTAAAATTTTCCTGTTTTTCTTTGTTTTGGGGTCTGCATTATGAGTTGATTCACGGATTCTGCATTTATCTAAATGTTTATATCCCGTAAGGTAAACACCCCAGGATTTTCAATATTCATTTTATTAAAAACTTTTAGACACCCATTTAATCCTTCATTGAAGTGTATAATAGCATCACATACGACCCAAATTTAATTGTTTTGAGCGAAACAAATACTTCCTTCGGTACTTTTTGCCAAACTATTCCATTAAAACACTTGTTGGCATTTTGCGTGCGTCCATGCAAGCACTTACTTAATATTTGTTTGTCGCATAGTTCTAAATATATTGGTTTAATTTTATTTAAAACATCATTTGATAAACCAGCATATTTTGTGAAACATTTTGTTCCATTTGCCACCCCCGCTGAAAATAACACCAGCTTTCTTTCCCTATTGGGCATTGACTATGCATCGGTTTCTTATCACTTGATGCACAGTGATATAACGCAGCAATTACATTTTGCGGCATGGCAGTTAAGTTACCGACATTGCTGCAAACAGCAATTCCGTAATAGTTTTGAAGTCGGTCAATAAAATTATCAGTTAATTTGCCTTTACCAGACAGTCCTTTAGTTTTAGTTTTCTCAGACGCGAACCCACTCTCTTTTGTACATGGCCAATGCACTCAAACTTGGTCACACTTTTAATCCGTAAGTGTCTTTCACACTCATGAAAGCTTTTGAGTCGCCATCCCCATAATATTGAGTGTATTGCAGTCTGCGGTTTTTTTCAGATCGAAGAAATATTCGGGAAGCCCCCACAATTTCCATTTTTGATGAAGAGCCTGTGAAATTACACTGACATATGTGGTCGGCTTTACGACTCATATTCAAAGTTTCTTGGCATAGTCTGAAGTCTCTTACATGTTGGACAGTAGGACGACATATATAACTTCTATGTCTAACACCTTACCAGTATCAACTGATATTGCAGCAACACAGCCATTCATAGATGTATAGCCTCTTCGTTGCCATGTGCCATCCACCGATATGTCACATTTTACAATATAGGATGAGAGATTTTGTTGTTTCTCCACAATTTCAGTAGCAGCTTTTATCATGGATTCCTCAGCTACTTCCTGAACCACTTTTAAAAGCTTTGCTTCCTGATTTTTGTAAGCAGTTTTGGTTAGTCGAGGCAAATTTAATGTTGAGCATAATTTAAATGCCCCAGCAAAACCTTTGCCTATCTGCCTCATACCATATACTAGCCTGGTATTTATGACAGGTGCATTTACAACTTTTTTTGATGAAGCAAATGCAAAAAAGTCACAACACTTACATTTTTAGTGTAAAATGGGAGCACAATCCATATCTGGAATCCTCGAACAGTTCTACTTTTTCAGCAAAACATTTTAGGCAGCAAAGTTGAGCAAAAAGCTTCCACAATAAGTTCAAGGTCAACGATTCTGTTACCAAACACAGGACCAGGCATTTCTTCTGCAGTTGAGAAACTCTCTCTTTTCCAAACTTAGAACAGCTAGCAGTACATTCAGGAACTGCTGAAGTGCTATTTTTTCGAAGTGTTTGTGAATTTATTACCATAAAATTGCCGCTTGCGCTTTCTAGCAATACTTTTAACCATTTTTAAGTTAAAATAAAGCAGAATAAAACAATCAAATAAACTTTTACGCTGTCAATTCTTTCAGCATGAAAATAAAACGCATATGTAAACAAAGTCAAAACAACAAACTTGCTGCCAGGTTTTACACATAAAAGGAAAACTGTATTTCTAAATACATTTATATTTATTCTTAAATGTTCTATTTTAATTTCTGACTAAATATTTGTATATTAATTATATAATATTTCATGTCATATTTTATGAAAGAGAAACGTAAACAAACAACTCGGCCACTTCCGGTTAGCAGAAACTATTTCGGGTCCGAGAAATTTATGATTAAGTAATATTGAAAAAGCTGTAACTTGGCTTCTAATTAAGATAGAAACAAAATTTTAACATATTTACAAAGATAAAAGATTGAATTTTAATATAAGACCAAAAACGAAAAATCGATATATTGACCAAAAATTGAGTTTTAGAGGTGTTCTGTCACCTTAATATGTGTAAAAACGTAAAAATTTTTGGCCATAAACTTAACGGACTAGTAGACACCGGCAGCAATTTAACACTACTAAAAATTCCGACTTACATAAATATAGATGCACCACGATTGAAACAAACCAATACGTTAACAGTTTTGGGTTTTTCGCGAATTAATGTGATAGGAACTTTTGATTGTGAAATTACTATAGATGATCAAACTTTTCCTGTTACTATTTCTGTTGTACCAAATTCTTGTACAAATTATGACCTCATAATTGGTTGTGACGTAATTAAACAAGCACATCTAAATATATCGCCTACAGGCGTAAAATTTTCACAAATTTTAAGACCATCTGATAGTGTAAATGTAAATTTTATTTTGACGATTTCTGACGACTCACCCACATTTGACATCGGTCCAAATGCTGCTCAACATAAACGAGCTGAAGTTGAACAACTGCTATCGACATACACGCCTAAAAAAATAAAAACTGTAAACATCGAGCCTGATTTAGCTTTTACAGACGACAAACTAATATTTTATAAGCCCCGACGTTTACCATTTGCCAAACTAGGTATGGTGAGCTATACTAGGTATGGTGAGCTAGGTATGGTCCACTATACCTCGTGTAGAGGTATAGTGGACGCTCAAGTTAATGAATGGGTTGAAAATGGAATTGTTGAGCCGTGTTCATCCCCTTACACTAGTCAGGTAGTGGTAGTAAAGAAAAAAGACGGGAAATCATGAGTTAGTATTGATTATAGATGTTTAAATCACAAACTTATTAAAGATAACTATCCTCTTCCTTTAATTGACGATATTATAGATTGTCTCCAAAATGCTAAAACATTTACTACTCTAGATCTAAAAAATGGATTTTTCCATGTCGCGGTAAATGAAAGGAGCCGTAAATTTACAAGTTTTATTACTCACAATGGTCAGTTTCAGTCTAGACGAATGCCTTTTGGACTAAGTACTTGTCTTTCCACCTATATGGGGTACATAAATGCCATTTTCCGACATCTGATTTCTAAAAGTATTGTTCTCCCATATATGGAGATGATGTTGTTATTCCCGCTGCTAATGAGTCCGAAGCCCTTGAATATCTAATAATTGTTCTCGAGGTAGCTTGTGATTACGGACTTGAAATAAATTTTTAAAAATGTCAATTTTTACATAATAAAATTAAGTTTCTTGGCCATATTATAGAAAACGGTAGATTGTTTCCTTCCCCTTTAAAAACTAAAGCTGTTATTAATTATCCAGATCTTAAAAATATTAAAGACGTTCATAGATTTGTTGGTCTTATTGGTTATTTTAGAAAGTTTTTACCCTCGTATTCGACCATAGCAAAACCTTTGAGTAACCTCCTTCGTAAGAACTCCCCTTACCAATTCCATGCTAAACAACAGGCGCAGCATTTCAAAAATTAAAATACTTACTTCCTCAACAACCCGTTTTAAGTATTTTCAATTAAAATTCTCCCACTGATTCACACTGACGCGTCAATTGACGGTTTGGGGGTCCTACTCCAAAACTCCATACATGACAACCAGTTTCACCCTGTATTCTACATGTCAAAAAAGACATCAGACCATCAAAGAAAGTACACTAGTTTTGAACTAGAAGTCCTAGCAGTGTTTGAAGCACTTAAAAAAATTCGCATCTATGTACTTAGAACATCATTCAAAATTACTACTGACTGTAACGCCCTCGTCAAAAAGTTAAGTAAAAAAGAGCTTAACCCCAGGATAGCCAGATGGGCACTTTATCTTCAAGAATTTAGCTATACAATAGAACATCATACAGGTTCAAATATGGCTCATGTAGATGCTTTCAGTCGACCTCCACCTTGTATGCTAATCCAAAATAGTGTCTATCTTCAATTTCTCAAAGCACAACAGGCTGATGACCAAATAATAGCGATAAAGAAACTTCTAGAAACAACGCCGCGTAACTATATCGTAAAAAACAAAAACTTGTGTACAAAACAGTCAATTTCACCTATTTACTTGTGATACCTGACGAAATGCAGGATAACATCATTAAAACTGCGCATGAAGGTGGCCATTTTGCTGTTCTACGCACACAAGATTTAGTTAGCAAAGACTTTTACATCCCACGACTTAAAGACAAAGTTGAAAAATGCATTCAAAACTGTGTTACATGCATTCTCACTAACCTCAAACGTGGTAAACAAGATGGTATGCTTAACCTGATAGAAAAAAAAACGATTTACCACTCCATACATTTCATCTAGATCATTTGGGTTCCCTAGTGACAACTTCTAAGAAATATAAGCATGTTTTTGCAGTGATAGATGCATTCAGGAAATTTACATGGCTGTATCCCACTAGATCTACGGACGCTGCAGAAGCATAAACCGATTAGAAAACCAACGACATGTCTTCAGAAACCCCGCAAGCACCATGACTGATAAAGGATCCGCATTTGAAGATTACTGTAATAAACGAAACATCCTTCCATATCTTCATTACAACTGGTCTTCCAAGATCTAATGGCCAAATATTGAAAAACAAAATTCCATCACATTGCTGTGCTGTCAAAACTTTGTGTGGACAATCCTGAGAAATGGTACTCTCACGTACCCCACCTGCAAGAAATCCTGAATTCAACTTTTCAAAGAAGCATCAAGACGACTCCATTTGAACTACTTTTCGGCACCAAGATGAAGTCTTGCCAGGACATGAGATTGTCCAACTTCTTAACGATGAGATTACAGCTCAGTTGCCAACAACAACGTGATGCTATCCACCAAGATGCCAAAAAGCAAATCTACGAAGTTCAAAATGAGAATCGCCGCACGTACAATCTCCGGCGCAGACAAGCTCATAAGTATCAATCATACGACCTAGTAGCAATTAAACGCACTCAGTTTGGTCCAGGCTTGAAACTTAACCCTCTAACTGGATACCTTCCCCCTGAAAAGTTATTCCGAAAACGTTTTACTCTTATATTGCTATTCCCTTCAAAAATGCAACAGACTTCAATTCTTTCCCCCTTTTAAAACTTGGGAAGTCGAAAGGGGACAACTTTATGACTTGGTTCGGCGTCTTTAATCAGTAAGAACCAGGATAGCAATCGTTTACAGCTAGCTGTTGTTGCCTTGGGCAATCTTGTATGAAAACCGTAGTTCCACTTTCGTTTTCCCCATAGATTCAGTCACAGTAAAATTAAATTAAAATGCAGGGTAAAAAAAACGTGAAATAAATGGCGTGTTAAAAGTTGAAAAATAGTTATATTTTCTTCAAACAAAATTTATTTTTTTCTGTCATTTTTAAAAATTAAAAAAAAAATTTTTGGTATTGCTATTTGAACTAGAAAAAAGCATCCTGTATTCATTTTTGAATATGAGAGTAAGAAAACGCGCTCACTTTCCTATTTTTAAAAAAAGTTATGAGGTAAAAAGAGTAAAGGCCCTATATTTTTTTTAAACAATAAAACAATTAATGGTGCATATATTTATGAAATAAAACAGATCTTTCTCTATTCAATTATATTTTTAATTTAGAATAACATAAAAAATTATTTCAATATACTTTTAATTTATTTAAATTTAAATCATATAAATGATATTTTTATGTTAACTGAATATTTTTCGGAAAAAATCTAAATTTTCATTCCTAGTGCTCTCCTTTTCGAACTCCTTGTATTAAATAAAAATATCTTTTCTACATCGGCATTTGTGATGGACATAACACACATTCAGTCAATAATTTTTAATTTTAATGGGGATATACTTCTTCAAATGTGCATGACAGTACTCCTAACCATTTTCTACTCAAGTTAAATTTCTTATCTTTCTGTTTCTTTTATTACAAGGAAAAATGTCACACATCGATAACTACATTTTCACACAATTCAATCATTACAAATTCTATTGTGAGAAAAGTTCTCCCTAATTAATCTTGTCTTTCAAAACAGTACACTTAAAACAATTTTGTTCAGTGAAGTTAACCGACAGTTCCACAATGTACTCATACCAAATTTTAAAAAAACAAATTTAACATTTGGAAATGTATCCTGTATTAAATTTTTCAGTATACGCAAATATTTCCTGCTGTAGGGAAGATATAGTATGAGATGTGGTGTGCGGTTGTGAAAGAATGTTTTCGTACGCGTGTAGACTATTTTTGAAAATTTAAATATCACTGAAGCTGATCATATAACTGCAAATGAGCCTTATTTTAATGCGTGCTGGTATCAAAGTAAAACACTTTACAATATTAAACAGCCTATGGGTTTATACTCAATATCAAACTATTCGCAAAATGTGTGGCTTACAACTTCTATTCAAATTGTAAAGAAACTGAAATATAAATATATCTTACTGCAGTCAAAAATATTCATAATATGTAAGTATCCTGTTTCTCCACTTATTTCTGTACATTTTAAAAACTGTAGCTGAATGCAATTTTTTATATTTATAAACGAGGCATAACAGCTCACACAGTCGTAAAAATGTCCTTATCATTTTTAAATATACTACTATAAAACGTATATGGATTGTAAGATCAGTTGTAAAATCCTAAAAGCTTTTAAAGGAGCTAAAAACATGTAATTTTGGATGGATCAAATTTTTAATATAATACACAAATATACATGTTATTAAGCAAATACATTTGAAAAAAATCAAACTTCCTTCTGAAATAAACGTATTTGAAAGAAAAATGTTTAATTGCAAATGAGTGGAAATACATGTTTATCTAAGGGGTATCCCCAAAGTGAAGTAATCCTCAAACTTAAGACTCAAACTCAGTGGCACAACTATCCATGAGGGCCAGGAACTACTGTGCCCATCATAATACACGTGACCATTGGACGCTGAGGTGCATGAACAGATGTCCCGATTTGGTGGTCTGTCTGAACAGAGACCTTCAGTGATTAAGACCCGAAGCAAGCTTGGTACTCATTTATCGACCCAATGTAGCGGCGATGAAAGGCAGAGTCGACCTTGCGCAGCCCGTTAAGAGAACCCCAGACCTGTGGTGTGGAAGCACGATACACTACCACTCGATCTTATTCGGTGAAAAATAAAATTTAATGTTAGAATCTTATATAAATCCCTAATGAATGAGGGAGTCCAAACTTTTTTTTCATGTAAACTATTTAGACGGAAATGGTTAGTTATGAACATTTCACAAGTTGCATAAATTAAAATTAACCGTTATAGTTTACATAAATTTTTAAGGGTGCAAAAGGTGTATTTCGGCTGCACGAATTAATTTTAAAAGGAATACGGTTACGAAAAAGTAGTACAAATCTATCTAAAGTAGGGTTGGTTACCTTACATATTGTTAAACACAACAATGCATTGGAAGCCAATTCCACAATTCGTTGTTATAAAAATGTATGGAAAATTACAAGATTTATTTTTGCATTTGTAATTTATATATATATAATTTTTCCTGGGAACTTTAAAAGCTAGAGCGGCATCCATCAAAACCGCGGTTCTCTCTCTGTTTTTCCAGATCGCCCCTGACTAAGCCGGCTCTGCCATAGTAAGTGAAAATGCCGGATTTTGTTTGTCAAGATCATTTTATAGCAGTCTGCATTTTTCATGTATTTTAGATGGTCTTTTTATATTTTCTACATCAATATCTTAATGTCTGAATTTAAAATTACATAAAATTCGTGACATTCGCATCAATGACCATGATATTTTTTATTAGTATATGAATGTGTCATCAAACGATTACATGACTAATATTAACATATTATTTTAACCATTTATAATTAATATTAAGTATAACACACATAACGCAGACAAATTTTCTGAACTTTAAAATAAATATTTCGAAAACTACTTCAGATATACTCAAAATATTTCATTCCTACGCTTTAGCTTCTCTCAGTTTTGCTTCTATGTAAGAATTTATTGTAATTGTATATTCATCAATTTTTGTAGTATATTTTTTGCTCTTGGCATGCGGTTTTCAACTGAATTGTATGAAATCTTCGAAATATATTAAATGAATGATTGAATATTAACGTCGCACTGTTCAGCTACACGAGGGCTTTTGGCGACGGACCACGTAATTTTGAACCATGGTCAAGTGACGTGGACGACACCTGAGCTGGCACCCCCTCTCCTAACTACCAAACCACACCAACGGGAGGACGTTTCAGCTCTCGACAGATTTAACATGCATCGCTGCCCTACACGGCGGGTCTTTAGTGGTACTGGGCTCGAACTCGTGACAAAGCAAGCCACGTTCCGATACCTATACCACTCGGCTACCGCGGCCGAAATATATTAAAAGATGCCAAAGAAGCTATATAATAAAATTTGAAATTTTTATTATACTCAAACAATTGCTAAAATTTATGGTAAATAATTTTTAACTGCGCGATGCATTTTTTTTTTTCGAAATTTCAAATGGAATTTCTAACATAAAATTTCTAGCTTTATAAGGTCGAGATTTCAAAAAATATCCAGATTTTAATTACTTATTCAGTTAGCCTTTAAAAAAGATAAATGTTGAGGTATTTTGTATAAATAGATATTTTTGAACAATATATAATTCGAATGTTTTTCAATAGCTCGAATTTAAAATTGATTTTTATGTTTATTTATATGCATAAATGTCTACTGTAAATGTTTCCGTATATTTTTGATTACCATTTATTCAAACATTCAAGTTATAAAAAAATGTGTGAAAATCTTCATTCATGTTGTCTTTGATTTAAACTGAAGTTCAAGCACTTAAAATTCAAATATAATACGGTGTATTTTAACAATATATAACCAGGCACACACACACACTGTACTTAAACTTCCCTGAACACTTAGGCTTTGAAATCTAACCAAAAAAAAAAAAAAACTAATAAATCTTAATTAGTTTTTTTTTTTTTTCGTTATTATTTTTATCAAAGTGTAAGAAAATGTTTCAAATGATTTGATGAAGTTTAAATTTATTCATTTTTAGTGGTTGGAAAATTGAAAAGGTTCCAAATTTTTAAAGTTTGGTGTTTTATTAATTTTTTCGGTATCTTATAATAAAATAATCATGTTTCAAAACTAAAATCTTTGATTAAAATAAGAAAAAATGAAGAGAAAGAATATACTTAAAAGATAATTTGTCTAACTATATAAAATAGCAGATTGCACTGACACGCCCCAACTTGTTACAGTTTCAAATTAATATGAAACCAAAAGGGAATTGTAACATATTTTACTTATGCGTTGGGACTTTACAAAACTTTAAAAAAACGAGGTAACAAATTAACACTTCCTGGGGTCTAAAGAAATTTCCCCTCGATTTTTTACGATTGCTGAAGGGTCAAAACACGGGGTTCCCTGCGAGCCATAAAACTCCTGCTGTGTTGCTTCCTCCGTCCCTCATTATCTTTCAAGTTGTTAAACCTTAAAAGGGGGAAAGGATTTCAGAAAAGTGCGGCTAATCCGCTTTTGAAAACGTTACTTGAAGACAGAAAAATCCGTGCAGTGCATTTTCGAAGCATCTTTACACTGACGGAATTTTCCGTGCTATCCGGTTAGAGGGTTAAGCAAAAATACCTCGGACCATACAAAGTTACAGGAGTCAAGCACAATGACGTAAAAAAGTGTGTTTTCGTCGACGGACCATCAAAAATGTCTACTTGTGCAGAGTTCATGAAACTCTGGCCAAACCGAATTAACTCTACTTGATTTCTACTTTTAAAAACTGTTCCCAATTTTTCTTCCTGTGAAAGACTTTCGTTATGGACATTATCGACAGACTTTTTATTTATTTTTCCATTTTTATTGAGTAACTCTAACATTTTCTTATTTCATTTTAGTACCAATTTAAATATTTAGAAGTAAGAGTATCTTGCTTGAATACGTTCCTGTTCCTTATTCTAGATTCTTATTTTAGCCTTGATCTTGTATGTATCGTTAACATTATTTGTTTTACCCCAGTGGGTAATGTATGAAATTTTTCCTATTTATCTATTACTTTAAATTTGTTCATTTTTCAGTACTTTTGTAATTTTTCTTTGATGATATTTTGTATTGTGTATAATTTTTATCTCTATTGTGTATATTCTTAATATTTTATTACTATATATATATCTGTACCATTTTATCATTGTATATAATCAGGCGAGGTCGCCTTCTCGGTCATGATGGCTGATGTAGGGTTGGATATGTGCACTGTCACATCCCCTCATCCTGTTACTTCGAAAGGAACAGTCCACACACTGACGTCACCCAACAGGAGTGTCCGACAAAAGGACGATACACGGGAAATGACGCAGCGGACGTTAGAGACGCTAAGCTATAGACGTAGGAGAAAGACGTTCTCCTTTGGTCTTTCGTATATTTTAAATATTTCTCATCCTTTATTTTGTTTAATAAATCATTATTCATCCTAAGGTTGTAGACATTTTTCCATCAAAATTTATTTTTTAGTGTTTTTTGTTCCTGACAATCGATAAAATCAAGAATAAGTTGGGTGACATATTCAAGTATGTTACGAGAATGGTGCACTTGTGACCTTCACCTCCCCACTTGAGAAATTCCTGTGTGCGTCACTGCACCATCACATTTAAAGTATGTTTCAAAATGATTTCTAGAAATATAAACGGATCAGAATATATTAATATTAAAGACATTTAATTATACAAAAATCTGAGATTTATGCATAATTTTTAGATTTATAACTTAAATTTGCATTCATTTTTCATTTAATGTCATATGCGAATATTATGCATAACATTACAGAGTATTTAAAAATATATCAAAACAGAGTAATTATATAGAAATATATTACACATTTATGCTTCATCATTTAAAAATGTATAAGATGTAATCAAATAAGAAACATTTCTTTTCTTAATTATCTAACTATAAAAAAAGATAAGAGTTCAAAAAAAATATCATGTTTATTAAAATGCTGCGAGTAAAGACAATCTAACTATATCAAAAGACTTGGGGTAAAACGCAAATATAAGGTTTTTTATCAGTTACAAAATATTGTTTAAGTTATGAAAAAGAACCTCATCTAAATTTTTTCCACACAATTAAGATTTTTTTTAGGTTTTAAAAATAAGAGAGATAACTTTTGAAATTATCACTTGAAAGAAAACAATGCAACATGATTTACACAAACATGAAATTTTTCCTTCCTATAAACTTCTGCAAGTGCTTTAAAAACCAGTTTCATAAAATCTCTGGTAGCACATTTCACAAACATAAAGCTTTCCCCTAGGTATGTATACGTAAATGTGCTTTTAAACTACTTCGAGAGAAAGTCTTGTTGCATATATCACATATATATGGTGTTTTTAATGTGAATAATTAGGTGCCACATTAAATCATCTATTTGACAGAAAGCCTTGTAGCCCATTTCACAAACATGAAGCTTTTCCTTGATACAAAAATGTAAATATGTGCTATTAGATCATCCATTTAAGAGAAAGCTTTATTGCACATTTCACAAGAATAAGGCTTTATCTTTGCATGAATACGTAAATTTGCTTTTAAAGCATAAGTTTGAGAAAAAGTCTTGTTGCAGATTTCACAAGCATAAGGGTTTTACTTGGTACAAATACATAAATTAATTTTTAAATTGCCAATTTGAGAAAAATCCTTGTTGCATGTTTCACAGTTTTTCCTAGGTATGAATAAGCAGGTGTCTTTTTAAATGACCCAGTCGAGGGAAAGCCTTGTTGCACATTTCACAAACATGAGGCTTTTCCTTGGTATGAATACGTAAATGTATTTTTAAAGCAGCATTTTCAGAAAAAGTCTTGTTGCACATTTCACATGCATAAGGTTTTTCCTTGATATGAATAAGCAGATGTCTTTTTAAACTCCCATTTAGAGTAAAACCCTTGTTGCAAATTTCACAAATGTGAGACTTTTGTTTGGTATGAATGAGCAAATGTGCTTTTAAATTACCACTTTCAGAAAAGCTCTTGGTGCAGATTTTACAAACATAAGGCTTTTCCTTGGTATGAATACGTATATGTGCTTTTAAATGACTAATTTGATAGAAAGCCCTGTTGCATATTTCACAAACATAAGGCTTCTCTTTGGTGTGAACTCGTAAATGTGATTTTAAATTACTACTTCGAGAAAAAGCCTTTTTACATATTTCACAAACATATGGTTTTTCCTTAGTATGAATAAGTAGGTGTCTTTTTAAATCACATATTCGTGAGAAAGCATGCTCACACATTCCACAAGTATAAGGCTTTTCCTTGGTATGCATACGTAAATGTGCATCTAAATGACTAATTTGAGAAAAACCCTTGTTGCATATTTTACAAACATATGGTTTTTCATTGGTATGAATAAGAAGGTGTCTTTTTAAATGACCCTTTTGAGGGAAAGCCTTGCTGCATATTTCGCAAACATAAGGTGTTTCCTTGGTATGAATACATAAATGTTCTCTTAAAGAACCACTTTGACAGAAAGATTTGTTGCACATTTCACAAGCATTAGGCTTTACCTTGGTATGATTAGGTAAATGTGCTTTTAAATTGCCAATTTGAGAAAAACCCTTGTCCCATATTTCACAAAAATGAGATTTTTCATCATCAGGAACATGTAAATGACTTGAATTATCAAATGCAGAAAAAGTCATTTTCCTATTTTCACAATTGTAAGTTTTTCCACAGATGCAGCAACATAAATCTGAATTAAATACTACAATGAAGAAAATGGTTCCTGCACTCTTCAGAATATGAGTTTACACTAACACCCTTCTGTAAAAGAAAAAAAAATTAATTCTTCAATACAATGGTGAATGTGCAAACAAAATGTTTATTTCACATTAAAATTTATTTTAAAAAATTTAGCTAGAAATCTCTTACTTAGCAAAAAATAAAGAATCAGCTAAGAGATTTTAATCTGATATTTGAAGAGATCAGTTGACTTTTAGATACAATTTTTGTTAGAACAACCATAAACTAACATATATATTAATATTAACTACTAAAAATATATTCATGTTATATACTTTACAAATGTGGTCATTTTAGCAAAAGCAATGTATTAAATTAAAGAAATATGAATAACTTATGGAAGAATTCAAAGGTGGTATGTATCTTGTTACTGTACACAAAACACAATAAGAATACACAAAATTAGAGGGAGAGAATTGTGAGGTCTTTATTTTACTTGTTTGATTATTGGTTTAAATTATTGTCAACTAAAAGTAAAAAGAAAGTAATTGGTGGCAAACAACATAATATTAAACATTATATTAGTGTAGCATGGATGAACATTTTTGAAATTACAATGATTTTCAACAAACTGTTTTTTAAAAAATTCTCCTAAGGCTTTAAATTTAGAAAAATATTCCTCAAAATTTGTTTCATTAAAAATATTTTTAGGAAGAGGATAACATACATAAGAAATAACACAAGATTTGACCCACACTTTAAGTATAATAACATTAAAATATGAATATAATGAATTTTATATATATACTTTAACAACTTCATCCAAGGAATGCATAGTCATTGTTGAAATTTTGTGAAAGGCATTGTTCTAACTCCTACCTGTGGGCTGCAGTCCTGTGGCAACTAAAAACTCACTGTGTTGGAGAACCAATGTATGGTAATTCTATTCAAGCTAAAAGATGCCAAGTTTCGAGAGTTGGAAGGAAGTTCAGGTATTGTCCTCATTACTTGACTATGGTTAAAAAATACAAGGTCTATTAGAAATAGTGCTTGTCTATCTTCAAAGTGCTGTGCTATGTACATAAGTTATCTCTCCAATCAGAAAATAAAGTAAGTTACTAGCTCATATGAGATTTGTTTTGTGATACAATGGTAGGTTCAGTAAACTCCTCAGTGGCGCAACAGCTCATGAAGGGCCAAAGCATTCTGTGCCCATTTCAGTTTTCAAGATCTTGCACGCTAAGTGCAAAAGCAGATGTTCCAGTCAGGTGATCAGTCTGACTTGAAGTCCATATTGATTAGTTCCCAAGAAAATTTGGCTCATTTTATCGAACCACTGAAGGGATGAAAGCCTGAGTTGACCTTGCCCAGACCAGGGTTAGAACCCCAGACCTGTGGCAAGGAAGCATGATATTCTACCATTCGGCCACTGGGCTTCTAGAATCAGTTAAGAAAACTGGAATTTTCACCAATGCTTTTTCAAATTCTATTTTATAGCATTGTTTAAAAAAAACATGCTTTGTACTTAATCAGCATGCAAGTCAATAGTGATGGACCTTGTAATTATAACTACGCTCAAATGATAAAATGCAATTCCTCACCTGTATATATCAAAGGCTAATTTCATTCAAAAATCAATATCCCACATAACTAGAATCAGAGTTCAGTCAACAAATATTTGGTTGAGAAGTTCACAAATAATTATCACAAAATTTACAGGTTTACAGGTAAACTTTAATTTACAGGTAAAAAATTTCATATTTTAAATCTGTAAATATAAAGTTTGTTATTGTTAGATAAATAAAAAACTATAGAAAAAAATTGGTTTTTAGGTGTTAATATTTAGATAAAGATTTAAAATTCTTCACATTTTCAACTAACACTTTTGTTTTTCTTATATAATGCATAGCCTTTTTTTAAATCCTCTGATAATTTATATTTTAGGTATTTTACAATAGGCAATAAATGTGCTTCTCATAAGTCAACAATATTTTCTTCGTGAATTTTGCAAATTCTTTCACAATAAAACTACCTATAGGGATTTGTAAATGCTCAGGATTCCTTTATTTGCAAACGGACTTGTCCAAAATGTCACAAAGCCTCTTGGTCACTTATTCATCACCAAAGAAAACATTGGGTTACAAAACATTCACTCCAAAGTGCTACAAAAAGTCAAACTACCCCTTTCATCCTCTCCAAGTTGGAGATAAAAATTACAAGTAGGAATTTCTCCCTAATCCTCAATGAAGCAAGGAAATAAAAATAGGTGTAATTTGCAAGCATTTTGAAGATTTGTAATATGAAAAATATTTATAAAAAAAGATAAATTTAGTGCTGAAACTTCCTTAATTTTAATCATTAAACACAAAAGTACATTAAATAAAGCATAAAAATACATTAACGAAAAAATAAATTAAATACAAACAAAAGAAATAAATGTACTGAAACTATTTCACTAAACAAAGACAATTCCAATTAAACCCCCTTTTTTACTACCCTAAAATGTACATGTGCAATGCTGTTATTTTTTTAAGTCATTTATTTACGGTATTATCCTAACATTCGAAAAACCAGTATACTTCTAGAACTACAACCCTTTAAGTTTATAAGGAATGTCATTTTTCTTAATTAAACAGTATTTACACATATGTGGAAAAAAAATACTTTTATTCCTATCTCTTTTTTATTTTTAAAGCTATCATTTTAGTACCCAGTGTATAATGCACATTTATAAATTTCGATCTTATTTTTTGTGTTAAAAGTGCACATTATATGTTAGACTTTACTGTAAGTATTAAATCAACTTATCATTAACACTGGATAGATAAAAAATTGTTATACATTAGTAAAAAGAAAATAATTTTTTGCAAAAGAAATATAATTTGAATCAATTTTAATAAATACAAATAATAAAAAGAATCTAAAGGTAAATGGGTAGTTATATAGTATGTTGTTAAATTATTTCCTCAGATAAAAAAAAAGACATCGCCAAATGTTGCAATATGCAGCCAATAGTGGAGAACAGTTCTTGCACATGATCAATAACAATGTACCATTTGGTACCGTATTTAATTATGTAAAACTGATCAATGGTATAATATGCAAGTAACGAAAAATGATACATTTTAAGAAGTTTTGTGTGTGTCCAGACATATCATTAGATTTAAAGGTACACTTTAATAATTAAAAATCATAGAATGAAAGAATCCAGGAACTTAAAGACTACATTTTAAAAAGGTACTTATGTAATAGCGTCATTACAGAAAAAAATGATGTCACCCGAATTGCGTCTTGACATCAAAATTACATTCAAACATGTTTTATATGAAAAACAAAACCATCAGTCAGATTTTGATGGAAAAAAGCACAATTCATAAGGCGTCAATTTGGCTACAGTGATGCTAATACATAAGCACCCTTAGAAATTCCACAAAGATCTTTCAAAGTTATTATTGAGTTCAGTAAACTAATTATTTTCTGGAGAAAATGGGTACCCAGAATTCGATGAAAAACTTGTCAAGCCGAAAAGTATTCTTATACAAAAACATTCCAGTAGACTCTTGACTGAAATGGAGTATGGACAAATATGCACTCTTCTTTTACAATCTCTGATAAATTAAGTTGCATTTCAACATATGCCCCAGTTTAGTAGACTTCATTTTAGAGCATTCACAGTTTGTGACACATCATGCGACACCTCTATATTTTTTACTCTCTACAAGTATACATTGATAGTTAAGGCACTTTAACCTTATAAACAGTTTCTTTCCAGTCGTAAGTCAATTGCTAATTATTCTCATTCTACAGAGAAAGATGTTTACAGTATTAGTTATTCACCTTTGAAGAGGAGAGAGAGAAATGGATCTTTTCAATAAATATCTTTTTACACCTGAAATTGAAATTTGAATGCAAACCAAATTTTGAATCTCCATTCAAGAACTTCTTTTACAAGAAACAAACATGGCAAAATTGAAATGCATATATCGATATCAGTATTCATGGCTAAAACTTATGCAATCTGATAGATTTTTTTCCAAATTGGCTTAACAAGCACTTTTCTTTATAACTTTCTATTGGTCAATGGAGAAAATTTCGGTAAACAAACACATTTCCTGACGAATTCTTCGTTCACGTCAGACTCATAATGGCATAAAAAATCATAAAACAATTGTAAAAAAAAAAAGGAAAGGTTGAAAAACGACTTACATTAATAACATATGCACTTCAAAAGAAAATAAGTAGTGAGATCATTGAAACAAAACAAACGTATAATCTTTTTATATGCTTCCACAATACATATTTTTCTTACTTTAAAAAAATAAAAGTTAGGAATCTGTAAAGTGTTTCCAATAAATAATTTAATCCAAAAATTTAAGGAACAGTACAAAGAATAATGATATTTAGCTTTCAACTGATGTTTCATGTAAACGGGGAAGACATCTACCAATCAGAAGGCATAACATAAAAGTGCCATTGACGGACGAATCTACTAAAAAGCAGGTGGAAGGAGAACCTTAAAAGTAGGGAATTTGTAAGGATTAGGGAGAAATTTTTATCCCGGCAAAATGGAATGTTCTGGGAAAATCAAAGGAAGGAGAAATAGCTGGTTTTATGCTCTATTTTGCTGTCTGATGAATTAGAACAGGGATCAGCAACCTTATACAGTCGGTCGAAAAAATAGTTGAGCACCGTCACCCAATCAAAAAAAAAAAAAAAAAAAAAAAAATTGAAAACGGAAAACGACTCTTTTTGAAACGATTCATTTTTATGATACACCCCCCCCATACACACACAGGATTTTCATTTACAAAGTTGGTAATTGTGTTATTTTCTTTATGTGTAATTGATATTATTCATGGATGTAATGTATTGCTCAAATTTTTTTATTCGACCCCAGATGGGTCAAATGAAATTTATACATTTCAATCTTGGTAAGCTTTGAAAAAAACGGGATTGAGATGACAATAAGTTTTGAAAAAACAGGGGTTAATGACAAATGAAATGTATGCATTTTAATATGTGTGCTTTGAAAAAAAAATAGGGGACTACAACAAGCCAACTCATTGAGAGACGACATAAAGCCCACTCCTTCCAATCTTGGTGTGCAATTTGTTTAGAAGAGAGTTGATCCAGCTTCACTGCAGGCAACTGAATTTTTGTGAATGAATTTGTGTTACGGTTGAGTGTAACATATATTCAAGTTCGAATTTAAAAGTATGTGGACTGCATCTACCCGATGCTGGGTGCTGTTGGTTTCTTAAAAGAGCCCCAGAGAGGTCCGTTAAAAAATGCTTTATTTACACTGCCAGGCAGTAGAGCAATGACCTCACTCTCTGCCTGCTGAGTTCGGAGTGCCCGAAAAAGGGCATTACATCATTGGGGTGGGGGCGTGACGTCACTCCACCCCAGAGCCATTCAAAGCAGGGCTATTTTCGATACAGAATTCAGAACAGAATTCAATAGTTTCCTCTACGCTTTGATTTGGTGAAACATAAATAGTAAAACCATTAGAATGATTTGTCCATTTTTAGCTCTTCATTTCGCTGCACAAATTTCTCCAACACATGACTCATTAAACCCAAATGATTCTGTAATATTTCATGCTACATCCATTTCTGAAGTGACATAAGTTGTGTTGTATCTCCCTTATTTTTATATATAGCAACTCCACCAGCTCTGGAATTGTGACTTTGGAATTGAGCAATATCATGAACATTTGGAACATCTATGTTTTCTTCACTATTTGTCCAAGTTCCTGTTAAAAGTAATATAGTTGCATATTGTATAACACTGTCCTCAAGATCCAAAACATTTGCACGTTAACTTTGACACTTCAAAGAATTTATTGATATTCCCTTTTTTGTGGAAATGAAGTTTGTGAAGATATATGTGACTGTTTTAAGTTTGTGTTGTGATAACCTTTTAAATTCATTTTGTAAAGATGTAGATTCTCTTAGGCCATGGAAGAATTTTGGATCGAAATTTTCCGTAACAATGTAAAGTCCTTGAAGACTTATTGCTCTTGATAACGCAACACATACCAATTGCTTAGAATGTGTTTTCTCATACTTATAACCAGTCTTGAAGGACTTTACATTATTACGAAAAATTCCGATCCATTGTGTGTGTGTTACGAGCGTTACAAACACGAGCGTAACAATGCCTGGCTTTTTAAAACGCATCATTCAAATTCACTCTCCAGCAAAAAGCGCCTACAGAAGTTATCACTTCAAAAACCTTTCGTGTCATTCTTAAAGATTTTTTTCCTTTTTATCGAGTGAATGATTTCGAATTCAGTTCATTTGAACGGAAACCGTGTCTGTGTATAATCGACAATGAGACGTACGCTTTCTAGCCTGGTCAAGTATCATAAAGGTCAATGCTTGAAGAAATACATTAGCGCAGTGCTTCTCAAAGTTTCAATATTCGCAACCCAATATTCAATCATAATTTTCATCGAGCCCCCTTTCATGCAATAACAATGCATTGAATTCAATAAAAAGACTTTGACGCTAAAACTGCGATACGACTTTCACCTCTTTAAGGACCACCGGCGTATATAAACGTCTAGCTCAGCCAAAGCGTTTATTTCCCTGGACGTATATATACGTCTTTCCGAAGTAGGAACTTTTCTGTATACTGCTATCCATAAAATTATAGGCTTTGGAATGCAATAAAAGGACCTCGACAATGTTTGTGAAGGATTTACTTATTTCAGGTGATTTGCTTCTTTTTTTTTATTCCTTTCCCCAACCCCAATACATCACATACGCGCGCATACGTGGAAAACGGTTTGGATCGGGAAACGAATCGCTTAACTTTTAATCGGCAGTCAAGGGATTAATTAAAAACCGTAAAAATTATCAAAATAAGTGTTAACTTTTGTATGTAATTTTATATGTGACAATCCCATGGGGTCAATGGTTATTATTAAAATTGTTCTTACCTTAGTATTGATAAATTAATTATAAAATACATTGTGTAGCACTGATACATTTATAAGTGTAATATATCAGTGTAAATGTGTATTTTATTTTTTTTTATTATATCAGAATGTACTTTGTTTAATTGCATTCAATGAATTAATAATTTTTAAAAATAATCTTCTGTTTTCGAATTTTCAAAATGCTCGCGCCCCCCTCGTAGAGTTATCACGCCCCCCATGGTGGACGCGCCCCATAGTTTGAGAAACACTGCACACACACACACATTAGCGAAAAGCATCTGTTTACCAGAAACAAACACAAACATGAAAATATATATTAGGTGCTAGTTTGGTAGCACTCAATTGACAGTCAGCGTGATTGTTTGAAAATTTGCTAGCATTCAAAATTAGCTCAAAACAGACATTAAAAATTCCTCTTTTTTATGTCTTTTTTAAAAAATGTAATTATATTTTGGACTATATTATGTTGCGGAGGAACCACACTCCGCCACCTATTTCTAAATTACGTGTTGCTCTAATTCTGTGACGTAGCCAGAAGTAAGATCTAATAGACGACAGCCACATTTGAATGACACTCGCTCTGCTTGGCGCATTTTGAAGTGTCGGAAAACCCCGGTTATATTGAAGACTTCCCAGTTTTGTAGTTCTTCAATCTTGTGGCCACTATAGTCAAGTGGCCATGGTTACGAATTCATGGCCAGAAGGTCATAAGTTGGAATTTTAGTGCCACTAAACACCCAACATAAAGAGGGATTGATTTTCGTTAAACTTATCTTGGCGCAAATTTCTACTTTAGAGTGATGTGGAAGTTCGGTGAATGTTGTGTCAGTTCATGTGTCGTCCTCGTCACTTGACAACGACTCAAAACTACAAGGTCCATCTCCCAAAGCCCTTATGTTGTAATTCTAATCAAATCATTTCCTGAATTCTACTGTTTTGCATACTTCCAAAGTCGATTGGCGTCTTAGGTAGATTCTCATTTATTGCTTATTAACATGGCACTTTTTTGTGCATACGCATGAACTATTCCCAATGCAACTTGTAATTCTGAAACTGCGCACGAGTTGGCACGGTACTCCACTCTCATGTTACTTAACTTTTTCGTGGACCCTGGGAAGATTACTTCCCATCTACGTAATCTTACAAAATACCAGGACCTGTCCGAGCAGGTTAGCGGCCACACCAAGGGGCGGTTGCAGGTCATATATGCTTCTATCAATCAATAAATTTTTTTACGAATTTCTCGTAAGAAAACTTATAATAATTGAATAAATACACCGTGGAATTTTAAATACTTATTGAAAAATCAAGTCCTGATTTCCCGATAAACAGCTTAATTTAAGAAAAATAGCATGTTAGTGTATAGTGTGTTGGCCGATTGTCTATGTGTGTCTTTACAAACATCCTTCATCTGATAGCAAAATTCGTGGCGGAGCTGACAATACCGCATCAAAAAAGTTTTGTTTAATAGTGGCACTGGCAGCGCACAGAGGGTCGATGCTTAATGAAGGCGTCTCACAAAAGGGATTTTTACGAAAGTTGCTTTATGAAAATATCTAATACGGTTTAAATTCAATATGAATTTGGGGAAATTTGAAGTTAGAAAAACAAAATAGGGGAAAGAAGTTAATTTTGCCTATGATTTTACAAAGCTTATAAACAATGCTAGTTTTCCTTTTTAGTGAGTGATATATGTATCAAAAGGTAGTTTTATTTAGTATTAAGTTATAAGAGAAAGCATTGTGCAGCTTCTTTTGACTTTTTAGTAAATGATTTTCATTACAAGGCCTGCTTGAAAAACATTTCGATATTCACATAGTATTATTAATGTTAACGAAGTTCTAAATTTAATTTTATGTTGTAGGAACTTAATGGTATTTTAGTGCTATGTTAAAAAATGCTAGTTTTATTTAAAAGTCCTAATTTTAATCAGATGTCATATAATCGAACGATTCACAACATAGCACTAAAAACAGAAGTAAAAGAGAACTTATATTAAAAGCTAATCCTGATGTATATATATATATATATCTGCCTGCGCTTAGATATATACTCCTAGTTGGAGAGTAATTTCATATGATCTAATCTACCTAGCCCTTTACCGCAATGCTTCTCAAAGTTGCAATACTCGCGACCCAATTTTCAATCATAATTATCATCGCGGCCCCCCCATACAATAATAATGTACTGAATTCAATAATACTATACTTTGACGCTAAAAGTACGATACGACTTTAACCTCTTAAGCACCCGCCGCGTATATAAACATCTCGCTAAGCCAAAGCCTTTCTTTCCGGTCTTCTTAAACAGATCTTTTCGGTGCTCTGCTATCCGTAAAATTATTCCAAGACTTAGGAATGCAATAAAGGGACCATGAAAATGGCTGTAAAGGATTTACTTATTCCAGATTATTTTTGCTCCTTTATTCCTCTCCTCTCCCCCACTACATCACATACATGTGCCTACATGGAAAACGATTGGTAATAGGGTTTCTTTCTCCACGGGTTCCCGAGAAATCATAAGATTTTTGTACTTTTTCTATTCCCGGGAATTATACTTCGTTCCCGGGATTTCCCGGGAATTGCACGGGGCTTCAAATATCTATGAGGAAGTTATTTTTGATTTGACTGTAGATTTCAACCTCGGACATCGTTAGCTGACTCTACTGTGGCAATTTGCGATCAATCACCTTGAACTTCCTGAACGAAGGAATGTTCGTGAGGTAAGAGTGTAATATGAGAAAGAAAGAATAACGCTTTCGTTGGATTAGTGAGAATTTTTCCAGCTAGCCGTGGGTAGGAGTATCTGTCCAAATCAATTTCTATATCTGTATCGAGCTTCGTTAACAAGAAGTATTTGGTTTTTTAAAGTAATCACATTTCGTTGCAAATTAGCACTGTCTGATGTAAGTTCCAAGATCTTGATTTATGTGGATAACGTAAGTACTAATACTTAAAACTATTATTTGTTTAATCTTTTTTCAAAAATTTTTTCGGATGCTTGTCTTTATTATGAGCTATTTAATTGAATGAGTAATTTGAAGAAGGGAATGAGCCCACAAACTGTTTGGGGGAGAATATTTTTATAAGCTATCTCGCGATATTTCTTATTTTTCTAAACCTAAATTTCGTGTGAGATTCTTAATATTTATTTATATTTATGTAACTACACAATATAACAATTCCATAAACAAGAAATCGGTTGTACAAATAAAATACCTTAAATACAATAATTAATATTTTTAACGCACATAATTGGCACTTCAGCAGCAAATGAGTTTTCACGTATTTATTAATATTTATCTCTTAGTAACAACCTTAATAATTAAAAATTGATTCACCTTAGACTGGTTAATTTTCAAACGCATATGAGTCAGTAAGGGGAGATTAATTTTAGTAATTATATTTCAAATGCGAATTTTTTTCCCCGAGATTTTAAATTTATATAATCTTGAATTGTAACATTGTTTCCATGCCAGCACCATTTTTTTCTTTAGTGCAAAAAAAAAAAAAAGGTACAACTTTTAATTTGGGAAAGATTTTTCCTCTGTGTATATGATAAAGTTGAAAATAAAAAATCGAGACAGTAACAGCATCTTCAAAATAAAGATAGTGTGACATTTATTTATTATATACTAAGCAAATTCTTTTATATTCGAATTTTTAATAATTTCTTTCTTCAGAATAATTATTTATTCCTTCGAAGTACTTTTTTCTGTATATTTCGTTACAAACTGCATTTTTAAATTAGTTATTAAAACATCTAGGGAATTTCATTGAGTAAAAAGGCAGATTTTAAAATTTCTGTTTGCCTCACAAAATTATACTAATTTTTCGAGAAGCATGGATGAAAATATATTTGATACACTATTTACTTTTCTAATCCTTTATCAGGTTTATTGATAGATATATCACATACACATTTTTAATACAAATTCAAACGTTTAAAAATCTGAAAATTAATCAGTCGAGACTGAATTGAAAACTGAGGGAAAGAAACAGTCTTTCCAGAACAAAAACTGGAACTGATGATATATATATACTTAACTTTTGACATATATTTATACTCCTATTTAGATTTATAGTATTTTAGTGTATATATATATATATATATACATACAGTCGGACCTCTATTTAACGAAGTCGCTAAAACCAGAAGAAAAGTTCATTATGTGGAAAATTTGTTAAATAGCGATTCCTCTTTCAATATTTTTCTGTTCTAGGTTCCAGGAAAAAATTTGCAATATAGAAAGATTTGTAAAATGGTGGTCTGGCTGTATATATATATATATATATATATATATATATATATATATATATATATATATATATATATATATATATATAATAGAACCGAAACGAAAACTATTGTTTCAAATTTTGTTCTGAACATAAAAATTATATTATATTAATTAATTGTTCTGTTGAAGTAACACATCCAAATATTTGAGATCTACTTGTTTTTCTTACAATTTATATATTTCTTTCACAAATAAAACATAACCATTTGAAACATGTCTGTCTTGATTACGAAGTTCTTTGTTTGGCAATATTTCATAAAAAATAAAAATAAAGAAAGTGCAAAATGCATGAAATGTAGCAATATTTTGAAGTGTAGAGGTTGATCTACAAGTGGTTTGCTTCGGCATTTACAAATTCAACATAATATATCAAAAGTAACTCAATCCGTTTCGTCAGGATCACAAAATACTGAAATTACTAAGAGAAAAATTGGCAGTGATAATGATATCAGAATTACTTCTGAACAAAAAAGAAACCCTTATTATCATATTTTCTTAAAGAAATAAACAAAAGAAACACTAGAGGAAATTGTAAGTAAACTTGTTTGTGTAGATGGATTCACGGTAAATGTGCAATAACAAAAAGTAACATTATTAGGAAGTCCTTACATGATAAAGGTTATTCCTTTCCTCCAAACCCTAGTGATGTTATGAAGCTTGTATATAAACAATATGTCATTAAAGCTCGGGTTACTAATGAAATTTTATCAAAGTTAAACGCAGGACTTCGTTGTAGCCTGACGCTCGATGAGTTTACATCGCTTAAAAATGGACGATATTTGAACATAAACGTTCACTTCAATGAGGGTGAAATCTTTTATTTAGGAATGCTAAGAATTAGTGGATCCTTTTCAGTAGAAAGTTATGTTAAAGCGGTTGAGACTAAACTACAGGAATTCGGAATCATAACAGAAAAGCACATAGTTGCGTGTGTTACTGATGGTGCTAGTATGATGGTTAAGTTCGGAAAAATAATGAGTTGTGAGTATCACCTGTGCTATGTACACGCCATACACCTAGCCGTTTGCAATGTGCTTTATAATAAACAAATAGATTTGGTAGAAAACACAGTTGAAGTAGAAGATAAATCGCATGAAGAAGAAGACAATGATGCAAGTGAAGAGCTTGTTGAAGATTTAGACAAAACATTAGATTTAGAATTTGAAAGCGGTGTAGGAACAGATGCTTTGTTTCATGTCACTTATGCAGAAAAAAAATTCCATAACTAACATAAATAAAACTAAAAAAGATTAGAAATGTAGTAAAATTATTCAGAAAGTCCCCTATAAAGAATGATATTTTACAAAAATATGTTAAAGAAGAGTTTGGCTGTGAAAAGATGGTTTGTTTGGATACCAAAACACGCTGGAATAGTTTGTTGGCAATGCTTGAAAGATTTTTAGAATTAAAGTCAGCAATTTCAAAAGCATTAATTGACATTAAAGAACAAATGATGGTCAATGTAGAGTTTGAAACTGTGACTACAATTGTAAAAGGATTAAAGCCAGTAAAAATTGGCTTAGAAAAGTTATGCAATCGAAATGTAACTTTGCTAACTGCAGAAGGTGTTTTTTTTTTTCGTCATTGGAGAATTGAACGAACAAAATTCAGAATTTGCAAAAAATATGAAATATTCTCTAATCCAAAGAATTAATGAGAGACGCAACGTTAATTTAATAGTATTAATGCAATACCTGGATTTTGGGGAGAAAGTACGAAGCAGCTGCAGTTACTGGCGATATTTCGCGATTGTCTGATAAAAATTGTTTTGTTAGAGAAGCCCAAATGATAGGGACAAGGCTTTTTTGCGAAGAAGAGAAATCAATATCCAACTCTTCACACTCAGAAGAAGAGAGCATGGAGATTTTGAAAGAAAAACCTCTGACATCAGACGAAAAATTAGAGAAAGTAATTTACTCTAAAACTAAAGTTTTCTATTGTTCAACCAGAAAAAGTACCAGTTTCAACAAAATCATGAAACAAGAGATGCAGTTGTTCGACTCGACTGAAAATCCATCACCAAACGTTATAAAACTTTGTGATGCTTTAAAAACTATTTCTCCAACGTCAGTTGAAGCCGAGAGAGCATTTTCTGCTGCTGGATTGTTCGTTACAAAGCTTATAACTAGGTTGAGTGATAAAAGTATTAATTGCTTATGCTTTTTGAAATCTTATTTTAAAAATGAATAATCAATTTATTGTATATTTTTTAGCTCATTATATAAATATTACTTTTGGAGTTTATATGTATCCTTATTTTTTATATAATTATAGATTTTATTTAAAAATAACTTGTTTTTAAATTTTTTTGAAATTTTGATGTATTTCCGGGAACGACAATTGCATTCCCGGGAATGGAAAAAACCCAGGAAATCAGAAATCCTAGTTGGTAATTTGAAGCGAATCGCGAAACTTATGATCGGCCGTACAAAAATTATCATGATAAGTGTTAATTTTTGTTATAAATTATGTATATGACAAACCCATGGGGTCACTGGTTTAATTACCTTGTTTTTAACTTAAAATTGTTACATTAATTATAAAATACATTGTGTAGCACTGATATATTTATAAGTATAATACATCAGTATAAATGTGTATTTCATTTTTTTTATGTCAGAATCTATTTTGTTTGTTTATTTTCAGTAAGTTAATAATATTTTTAAATAATCTTTTGCTCTTGACTTTTCAATATGCTCGCCCCCCTTGTAGAGCTATCACGCTGCACTGCTTTATCATGTTTACTATTGTCTTTATGTTAGCAGCAACAGGGGCAGCTCTAGCGCCGGGGAAACTGAACTCATGTCCGGGTCGGCACTTGGACTGGATTTGAAAAATATAAATATATATTTTTGTTACGATAAAAGATTGGTATAAAAATATTTTTTGGAATATTATTATTTATACTTTGAAAAAACCTGGTAACTTACTTAAGGACCTGGAATTTTATTTTAGACTGAATTGAAATGCCAACTACTGCTAGTAAAATTCGTATATAACGACTATATATTTAAAAAAAATAAAAATTACACTGCGTGGTAATTTATTGAACAAGTATATGGGCCCCCGACCTCAGGATAGAGGTACAAATGATTATCTTTTGTATAAGGTATTAGTACGTTAACGGGTGTTAATTTTGCCTCGCGGGGTGAAAATATAGACAATTTTCAAACAGGTATAATTCTTTTAAATTTAAATTAAATAATTCGAATCTTTTACACGTTTACAAAGGATTATGGCTTCAAAAGAGAACAAAATGTTTGAAATATAATCATAATTTAAAAATTATAAGCATATGAAAATATGTAATAAATATTAAATAATTTTTGCGTTGCGCACGCTATTTTCTAAAATAGTAGCCTCTGATGTATAAAATTTTATAGAATTATAAAATGTATCATACTCTTTAAGCCCTACCTCATTTAAGGTATCCGACTACGTTCGGAACCGTAATTTTTAAAAAAATGCATAAGTGGATAATTTTCATATTTAATGTCACTTAGATCAGAATACATGTATAAAATTGTTTTAAGGGCATTATGACAAAAAGAATAATTTAAATACAATATTTTGGCAAAATACTAATTTAGAATAACCTTTTTTCAAAACGTTCTCCTTTTATAAAAAATGTTTCTATAATAATATTTTGCGCTTAAATAAATTAAAGACTTCTCTCCAGACATTCTGAACAAGAATTTTTGAAAAATTCACATTATTTTCATAGTTACCGCTAATTGAAATAATTATCAGCTTTTTTTTCTTAAAATTTCTTCCCTCTGTTGTAGTAAAATATGGATAAATCTATAGTTATATATTTTAAAAATTCTAGTTGAGCCCCTGTACAGAGGTCTGAGATATATATATATATATAGACAAAATATTATTACAATAGAAGCATTTTTCATAAAAGAATGTTTTGAAAATTGGCCAATCAATGTTCATTTTTTGTCAAAATATTGTACTTAAATAATTTTTTATTGTAATAATATTCTTAAAACAATTTTATATACTTTTTCTAATCTAAGCGACATTAAATATCATAAATATTACCCATTTATAAGTTTTTTCAAAATCACGGTTTCGAAAGTAGTCGGATACCTTAAGAATAATATATCTTTTGTATTTCAAAATATTAAAAATTTTGAAAATGTAATTTTTTTATTTTTAAAAAAATATAATTTGTTCTACTAATATAAAATTACTTGTGTAATAAGGATACATTTAACTTTATAAATCAACCTATAGCTAGTAATTAAAGCTACTATTTTAGAAAATAGCATGTGCAAAGTAAAACTTAATATTTCTTATAGAAATGTTTCTTATTTTCATATGCTTATAATTTTTAAAATTGACTATATTTTACACATTTTATACTTTTCTAAAGCCCCATTCCTTTATAAATAATGCGTAAAAGATTCGAATTATTAAATTTTAATTTCAAATAGTTATATATATTGTTTATATTTTCAACCCTCTAGAGAAATTTAACATCCCTCAGACCTCTTAAGCGAGAGAAATGTGTACAAAACAATATTTTGTTTAGAGCGGCGTTCGGCAAATTGCAGTTCTTCAAAATTCTGCTTTTATGTAGAATTAAAAATGTTTGTTAAAAAGCTATATATTGTTCACTTTTCTAGTTTATAAATAGCTCTATAAAAAAATTACTTGCATTTACATTCTTATTTAAATATATTACTGGCTTTCTGACCGAATTTATTTTTAAATATGTACTTGATTTATCATTTTCGAAATTCCCAGTTTTATATTTGTATCTAGCAATTGGAATCTGGCATTTCATTTCATGTATATTATTTTCTTATTCTCTACTGTGTACTTTTAAAATGTGTTTAACCTTGAAAGGTTAGAGGCTGGTGTGCACGTTAAATCATGAAATTTGACATGTTTTTTCTTATTTTCTTCTGTAACTTTCTCCCCATCACGAATGGGTCACAAAGGACATTCTTTCCATCCACAGGATTTCCGGTGTCAGCTAACTTAAAGGGGACAGAGGCAATAAGAATTTTTGGAAGATAGTGAGCCACAGAAAATGTTGCATTTTAGTCTTGAAAGATTTTAAAATATTGAAAAGGAGGACACTTTTCAAAGGACAGAACCTATAAAAGGGGGACTGTCCTCCCTAAAGGAGGATGATTGGTCACCTTAATAATAATAAATTTGCTTTACTATTTTTATTTTTGAATTATGAGAAAAGTAAATACATAAATTATTGTGCTTTCTGGTAATTTATATATAACTAAGTATTTGTTTTTCATAATTTATTTTATTAGTTAATGATAATTTATTTAATAATTTATTTTTCACTCTTTTTATTGTTGACAATCGATAAAATCACGAAAATAAGTTGGACAACATATTTGAGTATGTTACGAGAATGGTGGACCTGTGACTCCCCCTTTCTTGAAAACTTCATCACTCACTGGCATAGCTAGCTCTGAGGGGGTCCTGTATCAAAATTCCTTTGGGGCCCTTTTTTAGATGTGGAAACCCTGCTAGTGGGACTGTAGTTACATTTGTTGGGGCCCCATATCATTGATACGGCGTAGCTACGCCCCTGGCATCATCACATTTAAACTACACTTTCTTTTTTTGTTTCAAAACGATTTCTAGAAGTATAAACGGATCAGAATATATTAATATTAAAAGCATTGAATAATACCAATATCCGACATTCATTCATATTTAGATTTATAACTTAAATTTGTATTCACTTTTCATTTTATGTTATATTAGAATATTGCATTACTTAACACAGTAATTAAAAATATATCAAAATAGTGCTATTAAAGATAAATGACACGTTTTATGTTTCCTCATTTAAAAATATATAAGATGTAATCAAATAAGAAACATGTCCTTTTGTAATTATCTTATTATAAGAAAAAAAAGATAATGTTTAAAAAAATGTTTATTAAAATGCTTCGAGTAAAGTATCAAACTATATCCAAAGCCTTGGGGGTAAAACTCAAATATAAATTTTTCTATCAGTTACAAAAGTATGCTGTTATTTAAGTTACTTAAAAGAAATACCTCTTCTAAATTTTTTCCACAGTTGTGAATTTTTTTAGGTTTTAAAGGAGAAATAACTTTTGAAATTATCACTTGAGAGAAAACAATGTTACATGTTTTACAAACATGAAACTTTCCCTTCCTATGAATTCCTACAAGTGCTTTAAATAATCAGTTTCATGAAACCTCTGACAGCCCATTTCCCAAACAAAAATACCCTTAGAATGTATATGTAAATGTGTTTTTAAACTACTCAAGAGAAAACCTTGTTGCATGAATCACAAATATATGAATTTTTTTTTGTGCGAATAAGTAGATGTCATGAAATCATCCATTCGATAGTAAGCCTTGTAACATATTTTACAAACATGAGGCTTTTCCTTGATACAAAAACATGAATGTGTGTGGTGTGTGTGCTGTTAAATCATCCATTCAAGAGAAACCTTTAATGCACATTTCAGCTTTATTGCACATTCAATAAGGCTTTTTTTTGTATGAATAAGTAAATGTGCTTTTACAGAATAAGTTAGAGAAAGAGTCTTGTTACAGATTTCACAAGCATAAGGGTTTTACTTGGTATGAATGCCTAAATTATTTTTAAATTGCCAATTTGAGAAAAATTCTTGTTGCACATTTCACGGTTTTTCCTAGGTATGAATAAGCAGGTGTTTTTTTAAATGAGCTATTTGACGGAAAGCCTTGTTGCACATTTCACAAACATGAGGCTTTTCCATGGTATGAATAAGTAAATGTGCTTTTAGATAACTACTTTGAGAAAAGTCCTTGGTGCAGATTTTACAAACATAAGGCTTCTCCTTGGTATGAATACGTAAATGTGCTTTTAAATGACTACTTTGAGAAAAAGCCTTGTTGCATATTTCACAAACATATGGTTTTTCCTTAGTATGAAAAGGTAGGTGTCTTTTTAAATCATACATTCGAGAGAAAGCCTGTTCACACATTCCACAAGCATAAGGCTTTTCCTTGGTATGAATACGTAAATGTACATCTAAATGACCAATTTGAGAAAAACCCTTGTTGCATATTTTACAAACATACGGTTTTTCATTGGTATGGATAAGAAGGTGTCTTTTTAAATGACCTTTCTGCGAGAAAGCCTTTTGCATTTTTCACAAACAAAAGGTGTTTCCTTGGTATGAATACATAAATGTTCTCTTAAAGAACCACTTTGACAGAAAGACTTGTTGCACATTTCACAAGAATAAGGCTTTTCCTTGGTATGAATAGGTAAATGTACTTTTAAATTGTCAATTTCAGAAAAACCCTTGTTACATATCTCACAAAAATGAGGCTTTTCATTATCAGGAAAATGTAAATGTCTTGAATTATCAAATGCAGAGAAAGTCATTTTGTTAATTTTACAAGCGTAAGTTTTTTTTCACAGATGCGACTATACCAATTTGAATAAAAATCTACAATGAAGAAAATAGTTCTTGCATTCTTCAGATTATGAGTTTACACTAACATCCTTCTGCAAAAGGAAAAAAAAATTAATTCTTCAATATAATGTTGAACATGCAAACAAAAATTTTTTTTTACGTTAAATTTTATGAAAGAAAAAAATTCACCTGAATATTACAGCTTAGCATAAAATGAAGAATCAGCTAAGAAATTTTATTCTGATATTTGAAAAGATCAGTTGGCTTTTAGATACCCTTTTTGTTAGAAAAATTAAAATCTAAAATATATATTACGTATTAATAACTAAAATATATTCAAGTTATGATCAGGTAAGCAAAAGCAATATGATATTAAATTAAAGAAATATGAATACCTTCTGGGAAGAGAATTCAAAGGTGGTATGTACCTTGTTACAGTGTACAAAATGCAATAAGCATACACAAAATTCGAAGTAAGGGAGAAATTAAGTGTCAATTAAAAGTAAAAATAAAGCAATTGGTGATAGACAACATAATATTACACATTTTATTACAAGACCATAGGTAAAAAATTTTGAAATTACAGTAGAATGTTGTTTATCCGAATCAATTGGGACCGGACACCGTTCAGATAACCAGAAATCGAATGCGATCCATACAATTTATATGAAACCGGACTATACAAATATTGAAATCATCACAAGTGGGAAACGTGCTTGAAGAAAAAGCCAAAATAGGTGCAAAATGTTGCAATTTTACCATTATTGTGGAAAATAATCATTTATTTTTGCTGTACCATTGTTGACCTTGGTTTTTTCACTGAAAGGTCTCTGGTTCTCTTAAGCAGCAGTAGTTGAATAGGACAGCACCCTGATTGTTGTGCATACTATGCCACAGCTGTCTTTAACGCAGAAGATGCATCAGCATTTGATGGACACTTGCTAATTTTGTTGTCTTTGTCTTCCTCCGTTTCATCGTCGACAGGGTCAGATTCTTTTTGTAGGGAAGTCACAATCTCGTTATCATTTAGCATTTGAAATCCACAGTTTTCTGCATTGCATGCCATCCAGGTTTCTATGTCTACTTCATTGTATTCATGAAATACTGGGATCGACTGGACAAAGTCGGTAATCTCCCTGTTGTCGTCATTGAATTCTTTTTTGCCTTCTAAATCTGGCCACAGCTTATTCTATGCATTTTTCATGTTCTTTCGAGTGAGTCGCATGCTTTGGCTAACATGTAGCAGACGTCAAAAAAATATTCATATACAGTACCTGTAATTGACAAAAAAAAAAAAATTGGTCCAGATATTTGACACTCCGGATAATAAATGTTCTGATCCATGATGTTCTAATGTACAAAGATTTATCAACAAATGGATTTTTAGAAAACGATCATAAGACTTTAAATTTAGAAAAATATTCCTCAAAATTTTACCCCCACTTCAAGTATGGTAAAACTAAGAAATTAATATAATGAATTTTATACTTTAACAACTTCATCCAAGGAATGCATAGTCATTGTTGAAATTTTGTGAAAGACATAGTTCTAACCCCCCCTGCAGGCTGCAGTCCTGTGGCAAATAAAAACTCACCATGTAGGAGAGCCAATGTATGGTAATTCTATTCAAGCTAAAAGATGTCAAGTTTCAATAGGAAGGAAGTTTAGGTGTTGTCCTTGCTACTTGACTGCGGTTCAGAATTACAAGGTCAATTGGAAATAGTGTTCGTCTATCTTCAAAGTGCTGTGCTATGTACATAAGTTCTCTCAAACCAGAAAATAAAGTTAGTTACATACTCATATCAGACTTTTTTCGGGATACAATGGTAGGTTCAGTAAACTCAACTCAGTGATGCAACAGCCCATGAAGGGCCAAAGCATTCTGAGCCCATCTCAGTTTTTGTGATCTTGGTCGCTGAGGTACATGAACAGATGTTCAGTCAAGTGATCAGTCTGACAGGAAATCCCCATCGATTAGTTCCCAAGAAAACTTTACTCATTTTATCGAACCACTGAAGAGATGAAAGGCTGAATTGATCTTGTCCAGCACAGGGGTTGAACCCCAGACCTGCTGCGTGGAAGCATGATACGCTACAATTCGGCCACTGGGCTTATAGGTTCAGTTAGGAAAACTGAAATCTACACCAATGCTTTTTCAAATTCCATTATATAGCATTGTTTAAAAAACATGCTTTGTCCTTGATCAGCACACAAGTCAATAGTGATGGACCTTGTAATTATAACTATCCTCAAATGATAAGATGCAATTCCTCACCTGTACATCAAAGGCTAATTTCATTCAAAAAACAATATCCCACATCACTAGAATCAGAGTTCAATAAACAAATATTTGGTTGAAAAGTTTACAAGTAATTATGACTGCAAGAAAAAAAATTTGCAAGCAAAAAAATTATTTTATTTTAATTTTTGAAAGAATCCAGATCCTAAATTTCAAACTAACATGTGTAAAACTGGAGAAAAGAGGGATTTTATAAATAAATAAAACATTTTCTATGAAAGAATTATTAGTACTTTATTCAAATAGAAGTTAAAGATTAGTAAAGGTATACATGAATTAATGGTTATTTGCACATGTAAGATGATCTGAATTCAGTGAAATCATCTTTTGGAATTTATCTATTGAATATGAGTGTTATACTAGACACAAAATGCAGAGAGCTCTTAGACAACTGATTATTTTATTTGAGAATAAGGTTAAAGAAATGAATGACAAAGAAATGTGAATCATGTGACCTTCATACAGGATGAATCAAAAAATTTCTTATACAGTTTGCTTTTCCGATGATTATATGTAAATATTAACCTCCTTTTCCTTATATGCTTTTTTATTCCTTCATTAACTATTTTGAAATATTTCCAATAAGCTAAGTTCTCTATGAATAAGTAAGATTCCACAGTGGGCAATTTAATTCATGTCATTGGAAGAATTAGAAAGAAATTTACAGATAGTTTTAGATGCATTTGAATTAAATGTTTCAAACTGTTCCAGCATGTCACTCTCTGAACGAAATACCTATAAATAAAAACTTCCTTTAAAATTCTGTAATGATAGGCTTTATAATGTGGTAGTTTTTGATAAAGTTTTACAGTAAAAGAAATAAAATAATAGCAAATATAATAGACAATAGCAGAAAAAAATAATCCAAGACCAATAACTTCTAACATCGTGGTTTCTTTCTTTCTTTTTTTAAAGTAGTATAAACTAATGAACCAGTTGATTTGCTAATAGCACTCTTTTATAATTACTAATTTTCTGTCTGTGTCTTTTGATGATGTATTCTGAAATCAATGTTCTTGAAAAATAATGCCGGGTTCGTACAGCAAAATGATCAGCTTATTTGCATAACTTTATATTGTCTTTATTTGTGTAATCATTAAGTAATATACTACAAAGCTTGGATGAAATTTCACTACTCATGGACTGGGGTATAACAGCAATAACTTTTTTTTTTCGAATATGGAGATTCCATACAACAATATTTTTTGCTATCCTTTCTTTCATCTAAGTAGAACTAATTTGATAATGGAGTGCTATGGGTCAAGAGTTGCTTGGCGTGATTATAGGAATCAGGCCAAGCAGCGCTTCTTATCGAGTGATATGGAATCTAAGATGGTGGCCTAGCTGTAACAAATTGTCAGGAAAATAATTTTAAAAACTTCTTTGAACTATATTTCAAATGACGATTATATTGAAAATAACCAATATCAATCAATAATTAATATAAATATAATATAATAATAATTACAAAAAATAATACTTATATTATGTAATATATATTAAAATTAATCAATAATGAATATAAATTAATAATTGCTGATCATTTCCAATATTCCCAAAACTCCGACTTCATTTAATGAATTTCATCTAACAAAGAACGTTTAAAAATGCATTATTTACAAGTAAAATAAAGTGAAAATAAAAGCACAGCCATCAGGGGGGACACAATAAAAATTAACTATAATATATGTCCTCCCCATGGCAACCACATTACCATACAATAAAAATATCAAGGTGACCATATTGTAATGTTATTGAGCATCTTGGCGAATGTAAACATGGCAGTAGCATTGTTTGCCTCATAGCACTCCAATATCAAATTAGCACCTTTGACTCCTATAATTTCAGTTTAGTATAATTTACTGGTAAAAAATTTTTTATGCTTTAAATTAGTAAATGTAAAATTAGCAATTGTTAGACCCATATAAATTAAAAACTACAGAAAAAATCCTTTCAAAAAATTGTTTTTCAGGTGCTAATATTTAGATGAATATTTAAAACTCTCCATACTTACTAGTAATACCTTTATTTTTCTCATATACATAATGCATATTTTTTTTAAATTCTCTATTTTTTTTTCATTTTAAGTATTTCACACAATTGGCAATAAATACCTCTCATAAGTTAATGAATTTTACAAATTCTTTCACAATAAAACTACCTATAGAGATTTGTAAATGCTCAGGGCTCTTTTATTTGCAGATGGAATTGTCCAAAATGTCACAAAACCTCTGGTTACTTATTTGTCAACAAGGAAAACATTGAGTTACAAAACATTTACTTCAAAATGCTACAAAAATTCAGAGACCCCTTCCCCCATCCCATCTTCTCCAAGTTGGAGATAAAAATCACCAGCAGGAATTTCTCCCTAATCCTCAATGAAACAACAAAATAAAAATAGGTTTAATTTACAATTATGAATATTTGTAATATGTAAAATATTTATAAGCAAAGATAAATTTAGAACTAAAGCTTCGTAAATTTAAATCTTTAAAAGCAAAAAGTGCATTGAGAGAGTGAGTGAATATTAATGTCGCACAGTTCAGCTACACAAGGGCTTTTGGCAACAGACCACATAATTTTGAACCATGGTCAAGTGACAAAAAGTGCATTGAATAAAACATAAAAATGTATTAATGAAAATATAAATTAAATACAAAGAAAAGAAATAAATGTACCATCAAACTATTTCACTAAATGAAGACATTTCCAATTTAAAAAAATTGGTACCTGCGTATTATCACAACAATTGCCATAATTCTATTAATAACTCACCAAGTTTTCAACCCCAATTTCTTTTGTGTTGTACACACTGAACTGACAACCATGTGCTTTGTTTCATAAAATGTTACCAATAGGTTGTGATAATACATAATTACTAAAAGTTTTGCCACACACTCACACAAATGTCATTATTATAACTGTGTTCAAACATGCTTGGGGTAGTTTCCACTATTGATTGTTTATCCCAGCACAAGGCTATATCTTTTAATGTAATCAAATTGATTAATGTTACATAAATACCATAAGTTGAAAACATAAGTACCAAAAAAATTAACATATTTAGTTTCACAAAGGAAGGAAAAGGCAACCATATTTTTCTATCACACAATTGGTAAATTCATCAAATGAAAAGATGTCACCTAATGTCACAACATGTAGCCAATAATGGACAATTGTTTCCATGTATACAAATGTAATTATCTTGTTTGGATATATGATGATACCATTCAGTGACATCTTTTGATTTGAAGAAATTAGTCAACAATATAATATGTAAGTAAATCAACTTATCCTTAGTATTGGATTGATAAAATTTTTTTAATTCATTATTAAAAAGAAAATTTCACGCAAGGAATTTGAATCATTTTTAATAAACAATAAAAATACGAAGAAAAATTGATAGTTACATTGTATATTGACTAATTTCCTCAAATAAAAAAAAACATTGCCAAATGCTGCAATATACAGCCAATAGCGAAAAACAATTCTTACACATGTTCAATAACAACACAGCATTTATTAACGTATTTTATTTCGTAAAACTGGTTTATGGCATAATATGTAAACAATGAAAAATTATACACTTTACGAAGTTTTGTCCAGACAAATCAACCGAAACACCTTAATGATTAAAAATCATAGAATTAAAGAAGGATCCAGAAATTTAAAGACTATATATCTTAAAAAGATACTCACACATTAGCATCACCGAAACAAAATTTAAGTCACGCAAATCACATGCCTTGACGTCCAAACTAGATTTGGAACTTATTCATTATCACAATCTATTGGCGATATTATATGAAACAAAGTATATTATTGCAAATTCAAAGCATGTGACATGTGAAATTAGGGTTGCCAACTTAGTGAGTTATCTTGAATGTTGGCAATTGTTGCAGTAATACGCAAGATAATACATAATTGTTAGTTAAAAACAAAACAATCGGTCAGATTTTGATGCAAAATTGTGAGATTCATGTGGTGCCAGTTTGGCTACAGTAATGCTAATACATAAGTTCCCTTAAAAATTCTACAAAGATCTTTAAGTTATTATTGAGTTGAGTAAACTAATTACTTTCTGGAGAGAAAGTGTAGCCAGAATTCGACAAAAAAGTTGCTTAACTGAAAAGTCTTCTTACACAGAAAACATTCAAGTAGACTCTATGACTGAAATGGAGTATGGGCAAATATACACTCTTCTTTTACAATCCCAATTCAATTAAAATTTAATTTCAAAATATGCTCCAGTTTAGTAGATTTCACACATACATTTTAGAACATTCACAGCTTGTGACACATCATGCGACATCTCCACTTTTTTACTGTCTACAAGTAGACCTTGATAGATAAGGCATATTTAACAACACAAACAGTTCTTTCCAGTAGACAGTCATCTGCTAAATATTCTAATTCTACAGAGAAAGATGTTCACAATAATAGTTATTCACCTTTCAAGTAGAGAGGGAGCGAGAAATGCATCTTTTCAATAAATAATATTTTTTACACCTGAAATTGAAATTTGAATTGCAAGCAAAATCAATAAGCAGTAAGAACAATGAAACAAAAAATTTAACACATATAATCTTTGATAAAATTCCACCAAATATAATATACTTACTTTAAAAAGAATAAAAAGATATTCGTCTCAGAATTCCATTAAACATTTAATCGAAAAATTTAAGAAACAGTAGAAAGAAAAGTAATCATTTGATTGACTGATTGAAACGTTGAAGGGGGATATAAAAAAAGTAATCATATTTCGCTTGAAACTTCGATTTCAGGTGAGCGCTGGAAGAGAACTATCAATCAAAAGGCATAACATTAAAATCGATTTTTCAAATAGCTATCGCAGCAAGCATTTGTCGAAACAATACCGGACGTGTAATGATCAATTTTGCTGGAGGTACCTAAGACTATAATCTACAAACTAAGAATATCGTCTCAATGGACGAAATTCATGTGTCGTCATGATCACGTGATATACCATTCAGATCGAAAACGGTGTGGATGCCCTTAAAATCTATGACTTCACCGAATTATTCGGTACCCGGATTGAGGTGAAGCCATTTGAAAGAGGAAATAAAATTAACCAGTGTTGGCGGTGCCAAGGGTGGTTCCACTCTTCGGAGGTGTGCCACCTCCCGCCACGCTGTGTAAAATGTGCAGGGCCTCATTCGGCCAAGGACTGCACTCTGGATTTCAACGATCCTATGAAATGTGCAAACTGTTCGGGTGCGCATGCGGCTAATTGGAGCCGCTGCCCAAAGCACCCCAACAACGCGAAGAAAAAAAATCAAAATAAAAATAAAAACGGCCCAAATAAGCCGAAAAATGTTCCTCCACCTAAAAAAGCAACACCTCGCCTAAGTCGCCTAAGTCGCACTAAGTCTCGCCTAATTTGGACTACTCTAAAGTAGTCCAAAATTTAATACCCAGGGAGCATGTTAGCCCCCCCTCTACTTCTACGGCCCTCCCTACACCGGCCCCTAGCAAAGATGCCAGCGTAAATGCCGGTCTCTTAAAAGACTTTCTCACAATCATCGAGGATACTCCTTGCATTGATAAGCAAGTCTTCTGCAGGGCGTTCAAAAACTCCCTTTCCGCGCTCCGCTCGGCATCGGCGGACGTGGATAAAACTTATATTATTTTCGAAGCTTACTGTAAGCTTCGTTCCCTCCAGGCCTAATTTTCCCAGCTCACGTGAAAAATTCGCTTAAGATTGGATTTTGGAATGCAAATTCTTTGCGTAACAAAATCCACGAAGTCCGTGATTTTGTAAACGAGCAAAACTTTGATTTGTTTTTGGTCCAGGAAACCTGGCTTGAGCCAGGTATCGACCCCCAGATCGAAAACTATCGTCTATTTAAAGACGATAGGATTGAATTCCCCCATACCGTAACGCGAGGCGGCACGGCCATTTATTGTAAAAACGAGATCGTGCACAACAGGGTTCCTCTTCCTGCAATGCAAGGAATTGACGCCACTGCTGTGCAAATTAAAATCAAAAATGCCCCTCCCCTGAATATTGTATCGGCGTACATTAGAAAAAATGCACATAGCCGATTCCCTTCAGAGGATTTTAAAAAAATTTTTAATTCTGGCAGTAATTGCATCATTGCTGGTGATTTTAATGCCTCTCATGTGGATTGGCACAACGCCAAGAACACCCGATATGGCGTCTCGCTGCGTAACCTAGTTAGCAACCTTAGGGGAGCGAAGCTGGCCGCACCGCAGACTGCCACACACCTCCAACCGCGCCAGCGGTTCGGAAGTATTATCGACTTGGCTGTGTTCAAGCACATCCCCTACAACCATAGTGTCAGAGTTCTTAGCGATCTCAGCTCTGATCACTACCCCGTAATTCTGGAAATTAATCTTAACACTTCGTTAATTAAAAATCCAGAGCAGCTCTCTACCAATTGGAGCAATTTTAAATTCGTTTTAAATAAAAACCCTCCCTCTACTGACCTCACCAGCAATGAAAATATTGAGTTAGCTATCAGCGAACTCAATCAAAATTTCTCCGAAGCTTTCGTTGAGGCTTCAAAACCAAAATTTAAAAATGTTCCAAAAATCCTCTCCCCCGAGATTAAATCCAAAATTCATCAACGCAACAGGTTACGGAAATTTTGGCAAAGATCTAGGTGCCCTAGCATTTATTCTGAATTCCGTACCCTCAGTCGTGAAATAGCGAAGGATATCAAATCACATTCCCAAGCAAAGTGGGAAAAACACATTGAGGCTTTATCGCCCGAGGACAACACTCTTTGGAGGAAATCCTCCCTCTTACGTAAGCCTTTTCGTTCCATTCCCCCCTTGAAAGGGGCTTTAGGCAGTACCGCGATAACCCCTATTGAAAAGGCAGAGGTTATCGCTGACAGTTTGCAAGAGCAATTTGAACCTAACCACGTCGCTGATCGAGAAGTTTTCGATCAACGCATACAGGAGGAAGTTGCAAACTTCCTAGCTACTCCCCACGTTCAAGAAATTGAACCTACCACGCCAACGGAAGTCTTAACTTACGTGCAGAGAATCAAACCCAAAAAATCCCCCGGACTTGATCAAATTTCAAATCGTATGCTTAAAAATCTTCCCCTTAAATTCCTATTATTTATTACCTTTCTGATAAATCAGCTATTTAAGAATAATTACTTTCCAGATTCCTGGAAAACTGCCGTGGTTATCCCCATCCTAAAACCGGACAAAAATCCGGAATTAGCGCAAAATTATCGTCCTATCTCATTACTTTCTTGTTTGAGCAAAGTATACGAATTTGTGCTTTTGCAACGCCTGAATCAACACTGCGCTGCTGCTAATTTTATTATTCCTCAGCAGTGCGGTTTTCGACCCAAGTGCTCGACAGTTCATCAACTGCTCAGAGTAACGGAGTTGATTCATAGTGGCTTCGCCAAGCACGAGGCCACGGGTATACTTTTTCTGGACATAGCCAAAGCCTTTGATAAAATTTGGCATGATGGCTTACTAATCAAGCTCATACGACTTGATTTTCCGGTTCCCTTGATCAAGTCCATTCACAGTTTCCTTTTACATCGATCATTCAGAGTGAGAGTTGACAGGATTCTCTCCTCCCCTAGACCAATCAGAAGCGGCCTTTCGCAAGGAAGTTTAAGTTCGCCTCTGCTTTTTACTCTGTACGTAAATGACATCCCGCAAAAACTGATTCATCACATTTAGCAATGTTTGCTGATGATACTGCCGTTATTTCGCAGAACAAGAGATTTTCCGAGGTAATCTCTAATCTGCAACATTACATTTCTTCGCTAGAGCTCTGGTTAAACGACTGGAAAATAAAAGTAAACGCCTCTAAAAGTGCCTGCCTCATGTTTACGAGAAGATCCCGACTTCCCGTCGGACTTACCCCCGTAACTATTTTTGGCCAGCCCGTCCCCTGGGTAAATGTTACAAGATACCTAGGGTTGTTTCTAGACGCTAAATTAACTTTTGCGTATCATATCGAACAGACGCGCAAAAAAGCGCTCGCTGTTCATGCCATGCTTAAAAGGCTTATCTCCAGAAGGAGCAAACTTGCGATCCGGCACAAAGTTTTGCTCTACAAATCTATCATCCGACCGGTCATGTGCTACGGATCACAAATTTTTGGATCCGCCGGCATGTGTCATCTTAAGAAATTACACACGCTGACTAACTCATTTTTGAGACAATTAGTAAATGCTCCCTGGTTCGTACGCAATGAAGTCATCTATCGTGATTTAAAAATTAAACCTTTTTTACCTCACATAAAGGACCTTTCTAAAAGGTTCTTCGATAAACTTCCTTCCGTTCCCAATGAATTAATTATCAACCAGCTTGCATATGATCCCGCAGAGCCCTCGTCTCAAAAGCGCCCCAGAGCGCTTCTTGAGCACGAATTTATTAATTTCCCCCAAGCCAAAAGGCTTAGGGTACAAATTTAACTTTTGTTCATTGGGAACTTATTTTAAATTTAAATTATTTTTATTTAACTTAAGCTTCCTATTTAAAGATTCAATTGTGCGGTGTTCGCGCTTCAACTTTCCTTTTCGGCCACCAGATGGAGGCACGATTCTATACTATCTAGAGCTCTTTTAAATTTTGTTTCACGTCCACAGCAATCATTAATTAAATCGTTCCTTCGAACGACCGCTAATATTATTGAGAACTGGACATTCCACATCTATGCTATCAATTATTAATCATGATTGTATCACATATATGACTTCATTGCGTTATATAAATCCTTATACCGCGTCTAGTCCTATACTCTCTTATTTTTTGGTCCCTCCCCCCCCCTTTTTCATTTTATGGCATTGTGCAAGTAGGTTCTTTAAATTTTTCAAAATTTGTTTCCCCCTTTTTATTTTTCTATGGGATCTTGATTTTATTTTAATCTCAAGTTCTCCTTGTTTCGGGTCGTTTATTTCCGGATCGACCCAATCTGTTTCCACGCCCACTTTCTGCGATGATCGGTCTCGACCAATCATAATGCAGCATGCAGGGCATTTCTTTCATCAGTGAGCGGAGTTCGTCCGCTACTGTTTTTCAGCAGGTTTGTCCTGCCCATCTAAATTATTTCCTTCTCATTTATTCTTAAGTCACTCTCATATTTTCGGCTCTATTTTTATTAATTCTGATGAGGAGGTACGTCCTGATTTAGAGACAGGAACTCCGTAAATTCCATGCCACTTGCCACGTGATATACCATTTCACGTGTTTCCAGCCCAACATAAACTCAACATTCTCGTTCTTTGTTTTGTTATTTCGTATAGTCTGTTATTCTTTTTTAAAAGTTTTCATAACCAAAAACGTTTGTTCAATGCCAAGAAAAATAATCTTTGTTGCTGTTTTTACTACAAATTATTTTTGTATTTTAAAATTTCGTGCTGCGTAGCAAATGAGCATTCATTCTTTGTAAGCAAAGGTCTTTCGTAGTAAAGTTTGTGGCCCTAATTTCATCATATCAGTAGCGCGCAGAAAATTTTTTCAAGGGGGGGGGGAAGTCTAGGGTCGAAAGTCCACCATTTTGGTATCATGCTCCAATACACCAACCAACATATTATTTTGATTTTGTCTATTTTCGGGAACAAAAACAATACAAAATGAATTATTGAATAAATAATTAGCTTTAATTAATAAAATTAATCATTAATAGCAAATACATTATTAAATTTTACGTAATATATACATAGGATTCTAACCAATCGAAAAAAAATCAAGGGCTATGGGGGTGTCCGGACCCCTAGGACACCCCCCCAGTGTGCGCCACTGCATCATACCATATTCAAATTTTTGGTAATTTTGAAAAAGCTGCATGATTTAATTGTTATCTTTGAAGATTCATATAAAGTTTCCTTTTTGCTGTTCTTGAAAATCTAATTCGATATTATTGTTAGGATATCTGGGTTTTTAATGTTATTCAATATTTTATTTGTTTAAATTGTATGGAAATATTTATTTGGTTTACATATGATAAATTTTTAATTTAATTTTGAATGAATATTTTATACAATAATTTTTTAAAAATATTTGTTACTTTTCATGTCTGAAATGCTACTAAATAATCATATCTTCGAACATTGTTTCAACTTTGTATATTGTATGAATTATATATATTTTATTGAATTCTTTCTATTTTATATACAGTTTATTGTGTGGTAAAAATAAAATTCATTTTCATCAAAGGATAAATCTTAATAATTATTCAGAAATCTTCATGTTAGCTAACTCTTATATAAACTCAGGCTTCAAGAAGTAAACTTTTTAAAACTTTTCTACAAGTTTAAATGGTATTTTAGAACCACGCGCGTCTACAGTATTAACACAAATCATACTTTTTTACATACTATTATTTTTGCTATGGATAGTAATTCAATAAGTTAAAAAATACATTTAAAACGAAGGATAATTAAATTGAGTTTCTGAAAACTGTTATACCTTTTCTGATGATATTTTCCCTTAATATTGTGTAATAATTGCTATAAATTATAAATCATTTTTTTTGAAAAGTTAGAAATCATACTAGATACATTTCCTTAATTTACACATATTTTTTCAATGGTTTAGAGTCAGTACTACATTATAGATTAAATATTATTGTCTATACTTTTAAAATATTGGAATCACTTTATGGTTAAATAATAAATATCAATAATTATTTGATTATAATCTGTTTGGAAATATAAATTTAATCAAGTCTTAAAACTAAAAATAATTATATAATAGTGAAAAATTAATAATGTACGCAAAACTGAAATAAAAAATTTAATTTAAATTCAAAATTGCCTACAAAAATAAGAATTAAAATTTGAACTTATAATTGATATAACAATGGTAACATAACATATAGAGCAGGGGTAGCCGGCACACGTGCCACACTGGGGCACGGCGGAGTTGTAACAGTGGCATGTGAAGATTTATAGAAAAATTTTTGAAATTATAATTAAAAAAAACCCAATTTTTTAAAAACAATTTTATTAAAATACCGTTGTCTAAGGCAAAAACCTCAACATTTATTTTAAACACACAATAGAAAATTATCTTGTAAAGAATACTCCTTCCTTGTTGTGTACGCTGGCTTTCAAAAGGAAGTGCACTCACGTGATTTTGGAATTTGAGGAAGCATGTTTTAAAATATCTCTGGAAGAAAACAATGAACTGTGAGCTCGGTGCGTGCTTGCTAATCAAGAATGAAGACTGGCTATGGGATTAAGCTTTTCTTAAAGATATTATGGGGCAATTAAGTAATTTAAATTTTTATTACAGGGAAACGATTGCATTTTATTCCTTCCCTAGTTGGTCATATATCTTTTGTAAAGAAACTTTTGCACCTTTATCTCTATTTTGAAGAAAAAAGAAATTGAGCATTATTAAATATCTATCAAAGTTAATAATGCTCCGAGCTGTAATAAAATTAAAAATTGAATATTCCTTTTGCAGGAGATTCATTCAGTGGTAGGTTGGATTATTTTCAACATGATCAAAAAATGCTGATCTTTTAGCATGCATTTTTTTGCACAAATTTTATTTCGAACAAACGAATACTGTTCAAGTCAAACGAGTTCGTTTTTAGTTCACAGCTGTACTTAGTTAGTTTCGGATACATCTGACATTGACAGTGAAAAAAATGCTAACACCAAGAAAAAATTATTGTAGGCTAATTAAACTTCGGCAATACGTTTGTCTTCTTTCAAGGCACTGCAGCTGGTTACCGGCCAAGGCTCCTTCAATCAGCTTAGACCAGAAGTGGCCAACGTTTCGGGAAGAGTGCAACTATTTAATAAAATTATGTGTGTCACTGTGTGATAAAAAAAAGAAAAAATATGCGTGCACACTTAAAACTTTTCCAAAAAAAGAAAAAAAAAAGATGCAACAGGGGGAAAAAATGGGTTTATGGGATTTTTACGCAAAAATAACACATTTTTAATGCTAGTCAAAGTAGTCGATAGTACAATTTTAGGTTTCATTGTTAAAAACTTTTTATAAGTTCACTCAATTAGGCTTGGTATAAAAAATAAGTATCTTGAAGCATTCAATTCTAAATATAATTATTAAACAATCAATACTTTTTCAATATGGTCAAATTTGTTTGACATGAATACGTCTTTAAGATTGTTTCCATATATATATAGGGAGGCAATTCAAAAAAACGAAATCGGGGGATACAGTTTGGTGTTGCAGCTACATAACTATCATCTCTATCCAAAATTCAATTACACCACTGGATAGCTAAAGGATCAAAAAAATTATTACACTAAGTAAGGACTCTGACTCATTGCACGTGGTGGTGGTGGGGGGAGCACCGCCATTTTGAGGTAATTTTGTTGCGTGTCGAGAATTTCATTTCTATAACTTTTGACTCGCAAAAGCTACGAGGCTCGTTTTAGCTTCAATCGACAGCTCTCATCAAAATCTATCTATTGTATTTAAAACATTAGTGTAAAATAGTGACAATGAATATAATAAGATGTTAAAATAAAAAAAAGTATAGCTAAAACTATATATAATGTCGGCCTATACACGTCAAAATGCAAAAATCGTATACCGTTGGAAAGGACGTCTCATGAATTGTACCCCAATATAACACCATATGACTGAGTAGTGCCGGGAAAGTAAAATAATGAATGCGACCGAGTGGATCAATGACGGTGCCAGTACATCTGCAGCCGGGGCAGTTGAAATTATGCAAGTGGATGATAAAATTAGACTGCGTAGGCATCGATTGAGTACAATGGTCGTTTATGAAGACACATTAGGCAGCAGCTGGTGCAGGTTTCATTACGACGTTTGTCAACAATCCATTCGGACATAAGTGTGATGTGTGTGATCGTACATGGTTTCTGCGCTCATTAAAGCCAACAAAAGAAAAACACTTACTGTTGCTTAATAATGTTTTCCCATGAAGAGCTAGTGACTGAGCTACGTATAAAAACTCACTGGACTCGGACGAAGTTCCCACATCATCCCGTTCGAACGGATTTGTGTATCCACCTAAGCAACACAGGTTGCCCGCATCAGATCCTATTAGTGCTCGTTTAGTATTACGGTGACTGCCATTCATGCAGATACGTTGGTTGCGATGTCATTAATGTACCCGTGGATGGAGACAAAGTGGTGCAGCAGCTACCGTGTCAATTGAATGATGATAAGGAGTTCAATAATAACATAAAAAAAGAACATGATACATAAATCTTACATATCTGAGCGGTGTGGTCATAAAGTCAGTCGTAAAAGCTTGGCTACAATTCTTACTTGGTCAATCATTGTGTAAGCATTACAAGGTTACAGTACACTGGGACTAATTTCATGGTAACACAATAACCAGTTGTGTGGCAGCTAACGCCATCGGTGATTCGAACGAGCAATTACAGTGTGACAGTAGTGCACTGGAGTCGGAGGTTCTGCTTGTAAGGCAAAATTTATCAATCATCGAGGCTTGGATGGAAGATTCCATGCCAGTGAATGTGCCTGGTTTTGATCTGAGATCATCTTATAATATTGCTAAGCGTATCTACATAATCGGTGTTGATATCACATCATCAAGTTACAATGATAGTGGAGACGCCATATATCGCAACATCAATAGCTTCATTGATTGAAAAAGAGTTATAATATTGACATTTCGTAAACTAACTTGGGAATATAAGACGCAAAGGCTGGTGATGTCTGTCTAGCAAACGTAAAGATCAATGCCATCGTCAAATTCCTACTCGGGTGTGTGCATCCATTCGGGCACAGCGTGAACAGAAATTAAACGCTTTGTGTTACACTCACTGTTAAAATATACTAAAAATATCGCTAAAATGATACCCGATTACGATCCTGATCTCACTGCACCAATTATGATAGCCGGAGACTTTAATTTTGATGTCTCTCAAGACCGTTCATTGCCCGGTGTTACGTCATCAACGCACTGTAGCGCCATCTGTAATTAAATTTGTAAAAGTAGTTATAGTCTAGCTGTACCCCAACAAAAGCGTGTGTACGAATAAAATGGGTTTAGCGTTGCGAAAGTTTGATTTTTTATCAGTTAATAGTTCATTAAAATTACGATGAAATATTGGTCCGTCGAGCTGGTGAAAATGGATAAAAAAAATCTAAAAATAAAAATGATTCCAACGTAGCTATTGAAGAGATTGAATCATTTAAAAGGTTCAATCAAAGGAACTTTAAGAGGACTTGGTACCCTTTGAGCAAATTTCTTTATTTACGTATTTAAAAATTATATTTTAGCATTTTATACAATGTTTCTCTTCAAGAAAATGATACCAGTTGAAAATTTTCATATATTATTCACACAATTTTAAAAATTTAATTTTTTTGAAGAAAATTGGGAAAATTTTAAAATCCTACTCCTTTTGTAAAAATTACTTTTTTGACCTGTAATTTTTTTATAATATTCTTATAGATGTTCTAAACAACTTTAGGGATCCATTTTAGAATAACTTTATTCGTTTTTGAGAAAAAAAATAAAATGTTGATATACAGGCTAAAAATCAATGAAAAAGCCAACATGTTTTACATTTTATTTTTTTTTTAAAAAAAGTATTCTTTTTATAGCAAAACGGATCCCTAATTCTATTACATGCTTTATTTTTAACACGCAGGAAAAAAATGGAAGTGATTGGTAAATAATTGTCGAAGGAGTAGCATTTTGAATGCACTAAGGTTTCGAAAAACACAAACTGAGAAAAACCACTTTAAAGTTTATAATTCTGAAAAAATAATTATTATAATTAATGACTTAATTAAACTTAAAATACCACTTTAAGATATTAGTTATACATTTTTCTTTAAAATAATTGCATTTTCATATTTTTTCAACCCACACATTTTTATAAATAATCAACTTTTGGAGAGTACTAATTGCACAAGAAAATTCAAGAAAAACGTTAACAAATTTTTTTTTCTGTCACGACAGAAATTTTAGCTGTTTTTCTTCTTATAATATTAAAGTATTACATTTGTATGAAAAATATATCAGGAAGAAGAACTGAAATTATAAAATTATTAATATAAAATGCCTTAATTTAAAAATTTTACATGCTCACATTTCACAAAGAAAAAAAAATGATTGTATGTATTGCCTCGGAAATATTCTGCTATATATATTGCACATTCTTTTTTAATGTTATTATTTCTCTTTATAAATTAGACTTTTTTTTTTATCAAAACGCTTTATTTAGCTTTTTTTTCTAAAAAAGGGTCGTGGCTGAAATGCCTAATTTGTTTTCAAGTGAAGTTTTATTCAACTTCTAACTTCCCGATATGCACAAGTGATATATCAATCGAAAGATAATAATGCAAAGAATAAGATTAAATGAAAATAAAAAAAACGATAGGTCTGTGATTTTTAAGGTACCAAGTCCTCTTAACTAGGTTAGAAACCTTTACCTCGGAGAAGACAGTGTCAAAGGATACTAGTGTCACTTAAATCGAAGTAAAGCTCAAAAAATTGAGCAATTACAGATCAATCTATATAAAATAGCTGAGAATTATTGTGAAATAGAAACTTCCGAAAACTTGGAAATTATTCAGCTGGACATCGAAGATATAAATCAACGGATTGACAAAACCGAGGTAGGTCTCAAACTTTTAATGTATTCTTTGAAAAATAATGAAAATATAAACATTAATTTAAATGACAATGGTAAACATAGTATCCGCTACCTCAAATTCCATTGCCAGAATTTTCTGGTGTAATAGCAGAATTTTCTAATTTCAAAAATCAATTTATTAATTTAATAAGTAATAATGATCGATTGAATGATTCGCAAAAGCTATACTATCTTCGAGCATCTCTAAAAGGAGAAGCAAAGCTCTAGGAGTCGCTTAGTGATAGTTTCGAATCCCTCTTTAAAGCATTAGAATATCGTTACGAAAACAAACGTCAGTTGATAGATTCTCATGTCTTTGAGATAATTAATTAAGAAAAAATTATAGCGAATAAGCCAAAGAATAGCGCACTTTAACGGATTGTATCTATAAAAACATTAGAGCACTTTAAGTTTTGAAATATGAGCAGAATGATCTATCAGATATAATTTTAATAAATATAATTCTTCAAAAAATTGACAAAGAATCTAGAAAACAATTCGAATTTTCGTTGAAAACAGCAGAAGTTCAAACATTTGATTCTATAATGAAATTTTTAGAAAAGAGAGAGAAGAAAATATTACTCACATTCTTTGTGCTAAAATGATTCATAAAAATACTGCAATAACAACTAAAGCCAAATCTCCGGTAGTTAATAGTCAAAAAATAAATGTTAAACCTTGTATTCTATGTCGAAATTCTCATCCCCCTTATAAATGTATTGCATTTCAAAATACACTCATGGACAAAAAAATTAGCGCAACAAGAAATAATTGTGGGATTGTAACGAAACTTGATATAAAGGTACATATCGGGGAGATATGCAATTAATTAGAAATGCAGCGTGATTGCGCATTACGTATAGCCGATAGAGGGCATTTAACGTCGTTCTCCGTACGAACAGGTTAACAGATAACGAAAGCTTGTTTGAGTGTGCTGAATCGTTTACAAAGCAAGAGCTGAGGTTGACATGCTATTACGCCATTTTCGAAGACAATATGAGCAGCTGTCGCAGTTTGAGAGGGGGAAAATCATCGGCACGATGGAAGCTGGGTGGTCAGCTAGGCGAATATCTCGTCAATTAGGCCGCTGTGATTCTGTTCTGAGGAGGTGTTTTGACCAGTGGATTCGAGAGATGTCATTTACCGGAAGACCAGGCTCAGGACGCCCTCGACAGATCAGTCGTGGAGAAGACCACCACATAGTAAGAAATGCACGCGTACAGCCAACTGCTTCATCGACCGCCATCCAGGCACAGATAGCATCTTCACTAGGGGCCCTTGTGTCTTCTCGAACCATACGAAGGTGCCTGGCTGAAGGACATTTTGGATCGCGGCACCCATTACGTGTGTTGCCCTTGATGCCCACCCATCGAAGCCTCCATTTGGAGTGGTGGAATGGAACCATGTCGTCTTTAGCTACGAATACAGGTCAGCAGTGATGACCATCGTGTTCGTGTGTGGAGACCCCGTGGTGAACCTCTCAATCCTGTCTTTGCTTTACAGCGATACACCGCTCCTACAGCTGGTGTGATGGTATGGGGTGTCATTTCCCTACAATACACGGTTACCCCTAGTATTGATCCGTGGCACCGTGACACCCAGCGGTATGTCCATGACATCCTGCAATCACATATGTTGTCACTCATGCAACGGCTCCCAGGAGCTATTTTTCAACAAGACAATGCTCGGTATCACATGGCAAGGGTGTCACAAGACTATCTCCGTACTGTTACTATCCTCCCTTGGCCTGCACGATCTCCAGATTTGCCTCCAATCGAGCATATCTGGGATCCTTTGGGACGGTGGGTTGGGCATCTCACGAGTTTGAACGAACTAGAGGCAAGGTTACAGCAAATATGGAATGAAATGTCTCTAGACATCATACAAAATACACGATGCAATACCGATCGTATCGCATCGTGCATTCACACTAGAGAGGGTTCAACAGGGTATTAATTCTTCCGTTCTTTTGCCTTTTTCTCTGAAATAAATGATTCCTTTTCTTTGATTTTCTAATCATTTACTTATATGAAAGTAATCATTACGTATGTAAAATTTCGTTTCATTTTGACTTGATGCGCTATTTTATTTGTCCATGAGTGTATGTCCGTGGAGTGCAGAAAGAAATTTGTTAGCAATAACAAGCTTTGTATAAATTGCCTCATACTCCATTCTGGTGCCTGCATGTCTATATACAAAAATATAGTTATTGGTTGTAAAGGAATATATAATTCATTGCTTCACGATTCAAATGAACTTTGCGCTACAGTTAAAAATCACACTGTAGGGGAAGGAGAAAGGGGGATAGAGAACAATTCGAATACTACTCGTTTTGAAGGTCAACCAGAATTTTCTGTTTTGACATTTGGAAATAAATGTGTTTTATTAAATACGTTTATGATTTTAGTTAAATCTGCTGATGGATGTAGAATTAAGTTGAGAGGATTATTAGACAACGCGTCTACGTTATGCGTTATGAGAGAAGACATAGCAAGAAAGTTAGGATTCAAATTTAGGTCTGCAAATCAAGATATACATTATAAATGTGAAAGTATGTTTGGATGTTGGGTAGTCTTTCATGGAAAAAAAACTGAATGGATTTTAATGAAACTATACAATAATATAGCTTATACATCAGAATAACACATCGGCTATAATTCATAAAGATATTAGGTGAAGATTCTAAAATATAACGATAGTTGTCAAGAAAGTAGAAAAAATTCTGCCATCTGCAAAATAGCCCGTGACAGCATACATCTATCTTTTTGTATGAATCCCTTTTGTTTTATCTACGCCATGCTTCAGTGCACGCTCGCTTTTAATTTATTCCGTTCATCAGTGGTAATCACTATTTTTTTTTATTTCATAATAAAACTAGATTTCGAAGGGAGATATGGTGGCAAGATTTTATCATAAAATAAATACATCAAAAAGTAATAGTAATGTATTACACTTCCAGATATAAATTACTTACATTGTTTTAAGCGTTCATTACACAAAATTTTTAACAATGACAGTGAAAGAAAAAACTGTGAAATAAAACTAAAATATCAAAATGTTTTTATCAGATAGTTTTTTTTCCATTTTGAATGTTTTTTTTCAGTACATGTAAATATATATCTAGCCTTTCCCCCATACTGTTTTTTATAACTTACATATATAAATATATATATACATTTATATGTTTACTCAAGCATTAAAAAAAAGCAATCGTTTCAATAGCTATCTGTAAATTTTTCTTTTATTTATTACTTATAGAAAATGGATTTTAATACACACACACACACATATATTAAAAGGATTATTTCTATTACTTCATTACTAAATTAATTATTTGTTAGTAAAAAGTACATCGTCTATTATTTTGGATAAAAATACATTTCAGAGACATTTTTAAGCTAACTATATGTAACGATTGATTGATTCATGAAAATCTGAAATTAATTTTATTATTTTAGTTTCTTAGAAACTAACTATTATTAAAAAAAATATGTAAGCTTTTTGTTTTACTCTTAGCATCAGAATCGTTTTCTTTTTATTGCTTCACATTAATAGTTTTTTAACTAACGCAATATTATTCTTTATAAGTCATACATCGAAATTTGAAGCTATATCTTATCTGTGAGGGGGAGGGGAAGAGGGAACAATAATTTTACACTAAAAAAAACCCCGTGTTGTGCCGGTCTGGAGAGAGGAAAAGAAACCTATCTTAAATCGAAAATATGTGGAACAAATTTCGAAAAAGGGAAATTTAATGAAATAATTTAAAAAATCTCTCACATTGCGCACGTACAAACACAAACACACACAAAATTGCTGTCGTCATGAGGGAAAGAGAAAGCCCGTGCAACGCCGGGCCATGCAGCTAGTCAATCAATAACAGGCATTAACGGAATTACGCAATCCGCGAAGTATTCAGCTAATATTGTGACACATGGCTTTTCCAATGCATCAGAACGTGCCTATGCTGCTGTTGTCTACATAAAATGTTTCAACGAGTCTGGACAATCTCAAACTAGACTATTATGCATCAAGTTCAGAGTGGATCCTTTGGAAACACTCTCCATACCAAGGTTGGAACTGTCTGCAGCTTTACTACTATTGAGATGAGTCACAAAGTTTGTGTCAATTCTACAATTACCTATTCATAAAATTTTGCAGTGGACAGACTCAACGATTGCTAAAGACTGAACTTCATAAACTCAAAACATTTGACAGCAACAGGGTGGCGACTGTTACTGGAAACATGTGAGTTCCAAGAACAATCCTGCCGTCTTATTTTCTAGAGGCCGCAATGTAGATGAACTTTTAAAGAACGAAATGTGGTTCTCGGGTCCAGATTTACTAACTGATGAATACGAGGACAATCAACTCCTTTCTGATCCATCTTACAAAGATGAACTAAAATGTGCTGTGTGACTCTTTCAATTATTGACTGTTCTTCAAATTTTTATGATGAACTCTTTAAATTAATTAGAATTTCAACTTTATTTTTAGGTTCATTAATAACATCAAAGCTAAGAAGCCTTGTTATAAGGACAAATATTTAACTGCAGATGAGTTAAAGAGGAGTATGGAATTTTTAGCTAGAGTAGCAAAATTGAGTGAGTTTAAAGCAGAAAACGATACTTTGAAAAAAGGTAAAAGTGTTTAAAAAACAAGTAAATTAAGGTATCCGACTACGTTCGGAACCGTAAGAGCATAAATGGGTAATTTTTATGATATTTAGTGTAACTTAGATTAGAATACATGTATAATATTGTTTTAAGGACATTTTGACAAAAAATTTTTAAATACAATATTTCGGCAAAAAATAAGCTTAGAATAACCTTTTTTCAAAGTGTTCTCCTTTTGTGAAAAATGATTCTATTATAATAATATTTTGCCTGTATATGGCTCAGAGCTCTATTCAGAGGCTCAACAATGAATTTTGAAAAATTCACATTATTTTCAGAGTTACAACCAATTGAAAAAATTATCGGCATTTTTTTCTTAACATTTCTCCCCTCTGTTACCGTAAAACATGGATAAACCCACTTCTAAGTTATATATTTCAAAAATTCTAGTTGAGCCTCTGTACAGAGGTCTGAGTTATATACAGGCAAAATATTATTATAATAGAAGCAGTTTTCACAAAATAAGAGTATTTTGAAAATTGGTCATTCTATATTAATTTTTTGTCAAAATATTGTACTTAAATAATTTTTTATTGTAATACTATTCTTAAAACAATTTTATATACATTTGCTAATGTTAAGTGACACTAAATATCATAAATAATATCCATTTATACGCTTTTGCAAAATCACGGTTTCGAACGTCGTCGCGCGGATACCTTAAAAGCTTTAGATCCTTTCTTAGATGAGAATTCTTTACTCAGAGTTGGTGGAGGGCTTAGTAATGCTGATTTACCATTTGAAGCAAAACATCAAATATTTTTTTCTAGTAAACATAAATTTACTTAATTACTTTTTGAGCATTTGCATAAGAAATTTTTTCATATTGGTGTTCAGGGAACAACATCAAATTAAAATGAAGTTTTGGCCCATTAATGGCAAGGGTAACACGATAAACAGTACATGATTGTATTGGATGCTTTAGACAGAAGCTTACTGGGGTAGATCAAACAATGGAAAATCTCTCCAAGTGGGTTATTTTTAAACTCTGGGGTGAATTTTTGCGGATCTTTTCAAATAAAATTTAAAAATCATAGAAAGGGGATATTTTCTAAAGTTTATGTAGCGATTTTTGTATGCTTGGCTGCAAAAGCTATTCATATAGAGACGGTGACTGATTTAACAATTGAAGCATTTATTACAGCTTTGAAGAGGCTATGCGCCCGCAGAGGCCGTATTTCAACACTAATGTCCAATAACGCAACTAAATTTAAAGGCGCGGCTGTAGAATTAAATCGTTTCATAAAATTAATTTGTAACAAAAACGAGACCTTAGCAAATTATTTTGCTCAGAAGCTATCCAGTGGAACTTTATCCCTCCTCGCTCCTAATTTCGGGGACTTGTGGGAGGCAGGGGTAAAATCATTCAAACGCCATCTCTACAGAACTCTAGTTGATAGTAGAATAACGTTCAAAGAGTTCGAGACAAATTTAATTCAAATTGAAAGTATCCTTAATTCACGTTCGTTAGTCCCATTGTCAAATAATATCAATAAATATGAAGTTTTAACTCCTGGACATTTTGTAATTGGTCGACCTATCAGTGCAATACCTGAGTCCGCAATTTTAGATATTTCAGATAATAGACTATCTAGGTGGCAGTATGCCACAAAGTGTGTACTGTAACGTCGCTTCTCCGAACATCAACATCGAGAGGGGTCGGCTTCTTTGTGGACCCGACACCCACACGTGCATCTTGCAGTTGCAACGCAACCCCTTTTTGACCCCCGAGGAATCTAGCCCCGTCGACCGGAAGATGAGAGGAGAGATGCTTTGAACTTGCACGGGAGCGGTGGCGAATGAATCCTCCTCTCACAAAATAGTGGACTCTAACAATCTATAATTAACTTTAATAACTGTAATGTATCATTCTGTAAATAATATTCAATAGTTGTGACGTAAATAAATTCCATATTTAAATCAACCAAGAATAAGCTACCGTTATTCTTTCAAACGTTACAGCTTAGAGATTTGGTGGCAGCGCTTTGGGATAAAAAGTTAGCATTCAGGACCCGTGAGAGGAGGAAATTTTGGATTTTTACGGACGGACCACAACGCAGGGAGAAAAAGACATCTTCGGAAGTCGTGCTGCAATTGAATTCAGCTTAGGAGAAGGAGAGCGTCCTGCTCAAAGAAGATCAAACAGATCTATAGTGTTAACGGCCAGTGTCCGAAGGGAAAGCGATTTTCGGAAGCCGTGCTGCAATTGAATTCAGCTTCGGAGGAAAAGAGCGTCCTGCTCAAAGAAGATCAAACTGATCTATAGTGTTAAAACGGCTAGAGTGTCCGTAGGGAAAGCGATCTTCGGAAGCCGTGCTGCGATCGAATTCATCTTTGAAGCCGTGCCACGAGTGAATTCAAGGCTGGTCAAACTGACCACATTTATTGTTAAGGGTGAAAGATTCAAGATTGGTCAAAAGGACCATTGTTCACACGGAAGAGTTCAAAACCACTAGTGCCATATTACTGCACATAATTTGCTTCTGTCAGCAAGCTGAGTACTTCAAATGGGTGAGTACTGTAATATTTTTGAGTTGCAAACTGCATATTGTATTAGGAATTTTTGTTAAAATGTTCGTTACAAATTTTGAAATACTTAGTGTTTTTTCTTGCATGGGAACAGTGTTATTTTGTTTCTAGAATTGTAATTGTATTTCAAGCATTGTGTGCAATTTTAGCTTAGGATTTATTGTGTTTTAAGTCTCTTGAATGATTTTTATTATATTTAGTATTAAGTTTTTCTTTGTGTTTTTCTGTGTATGCATGGGACCAGTGTTATTGTATTAATAGAGAATAGTAACAAAATAGAGTGCAAAATTTAGCGTGACATTTATTTGATATTGTTTAAAAAATGGCTTTCCTTGGTAAAGGGAAAAAGCAAGACATGTTGCAACTTTCTGAGGAATTAGGAATAAATGCCACTTTAAATATGATTGTCCCTAGCATAAAAATTGCAATCACTAACAGTGAAGGTTATGAAGAGAAATTTGTTAAAAATCTGTATGAAACTATATATCATTGCAAACGGAAAAAGATTGGAGGAGTTAGAAAGGGCTGAAAAAATGAGATTGGAGGAGTTAGAAAGGGCTGAAAAAAATGAGATTAGAGGAGTTAGAAAACTGAAAAAATGAGATTAGAGGAGTTAAAAAACTGAAAAAATGAGATTAGAGGAGTTAGAAAGAACTGAAAAATGAGATTCGAGGAGTTAGAAAGGGCTGATAAAATGAGATTGGAGGAGTTAGTAAAGGAGCAGGCATTAAAAGAGAAAGAATTACAGCTGAAATTTGATTTAGAAAGGTTTAAAATAGAATCCGGATTTAGGGTAAACGATGAATCAAACGATTCTACAAATGCATGTTCTGTAACCTCTAATTTAAACTTAAAAAAAATTGATCCCAGATTTCGATCCTAAGCAGTCAGATATTAGTTTATATCTAGTGATCTTTTAACGCCAGGCTAAAAGGGCGTCAATAGAAAAGAAAGAGTGGGTGGGGCAATTATTGGGTTTGTTACCCCTAGAGATCGTGCAATTTATTGCTCGCGAACCGGAGGAACAAGCCGAAAATTACGATTATGTAAAGAAATTATTACTTAAAAGATTCAAGTTAAGTCCGGAGGTCTTTCGGCAAAAATTTGTTCAACACCAGAAAAAATCCGATAGCACCTGGAAGGATTTCACTTTTGAAATTACGAATTATCTAGATGAGTGGCTGATTGGCTTAGAAATAAATACCTTTCAAGATCTTAAAGATCTAATGGTGGTAGATCAATTAAAAAAACGCGCCAATGCTAGTATGAAAGATCATTTTTAGATAATTGGGCAAACCTTAAATCAGCTACTCAAATAGCAGAACTCTTTGATAATTATGAGGACGTCCGAAAGGTAAATTCGAAACCCATGGATAGGTGGGGCAGAAATGATAAAATTTTGACATACTCAGGGATCAAGGAAAAAGAAAATAGATTTGGGAAAACTTCCCCCAGATTAGGAGCTTCTGTTCCGGAGAGTACTAGAGAGAGAACTTTTGAAAAACGCGTGATACAAAGATGTTATCATTGCAATATGCCCGGACATATAAAAGCCGTTTGCCCTAAATTAATAAAAAACAAAACGACGGAAACTCTCAATAATATTGAAGGAAATGAAAACCCGGATTTTCTTAATTCATATACAACAAAGGGCTCTGTGAATGGTCACGAGATAGACATTCTTAGAGATACGGAGCGACAATAGATTTAGTATGTGCAAAATACATAAATCCTTCTTCTTTCTCTGGTGAAAATGTTTGGGTAAAACAACCGTTAAGCCCAGAATTAGTTTGTTTACCTTTGGCGGTCGTGGAAATTTCCGGAAATTTTGGAACGGTGCAAACTAAGGCAGCGGTTTGTGGAAATCACTTAAATCAACACGGTCGATATTTGCTTGGAAATAAAACGGCCGAGCTAATAAAATGAAATTTAGGCTATAATTTCCTGCCAGTCGAAATATTGAATGCTGTCCAAACAAGGTCTCAAGTCAAAGCGGCTAGAGAAGAAAGGGGAATAGATAGTGGTGATGCTAAGAAAGGGGAAGATGAGGCTATAATTGTTTCTTCGGATGCAGAGGACGAAATTTTAATACCTGCACTCCAGGAATATGTTCCGGAATTAGCGCTGCTAAGGGTTACGCGAGAAAATTTAATCAATGCTCAAAAAAAAATAGCGAGGAGATTAAATCCTTATACGAACAGGCAGCCAGTCAAGTGCAGGTTACCAATCAGGTTTATTCGCTAGAGAAGGAATTATTGATCAAAAATCGTGAAGATAAGTTAGGTAACGTGGTGAAGTTAATAGTAGTGCCGGAAGAGTTGCGCGACCCCATTAAATCCTTGTGTCACGAGGGAACATCTGCACACCTGGGAATTACGAAATCTAAAGACAAATTAAACCGATATTTTTACTGGCCGATTTTCTATAGAGATATGGAACAGTTTGTAAAAACTTGCGATCAGTGTCAGAGGGCTGGGAAGCCCAATGATAAAAAGAAAGCTCCACTAAAATTGGTCCCTGTTATTCAGGAGGTTTTTACTAAGCTAAATATTGATGCATGTGGGCCTCTCCCGATCACATCTAAAGGGAATCGATATCTTATCACGGCCATTTGCATGTCATCAAAATTCCCTGAAGCTATTCCAGTGTCTGATATTAGTCCCGTTAGTGTCACAGATGCGCTGTTAAACATCTTTAGTCGGATGGGGTTTCCCCGTGAAATACAATGTGACCAGGGTACTTCTTTTACTAGTGCTCTGACTACCGAGTTTTTTTTAAAGATTCGGAATACTTGTCAGGCATAGTTCTGTGTATCATCCACAGAGTAACCCTGTTGAGCAATTTCATCGAACGTTGAAACGACTCTTACGAGTCTTATGTTTAGATGCAGGCTCCGAATGGGACAAACATCTTCCGTCAATTCTTTTAGCGTTACGAACTGTATCTCACGAAAGTACAGGGTATACACCGTCAGAGTTGGTGTATGGGAAAAATTTGTGAACCCCAGAGACGTTAGTAATGGAACATTGGATGGAACCGGAAGAAGAGGGTGATCTCGTCACTGAATATATGTTTAAGTTAATAAATACGAGGCATATCCAGAAATTATAAGTTCTGTTTCTATTTATATCCGCTCCAGCGCAGCGATTGCAGTTCCGCGCATGCCCGACAGATGCTCAGTATCAAGGAGAAGAAGCATGCGTAGGGTAAAGGTAGTTTAAGAGTTTTACATTTTTGTCCAATAAATGTTTTTTCTGTATCTGTATACAATTTATTTTTATTACCAAACGGAACTTAGTTTCTGGATATACCTCGTAGATTAAAAAGATGTCAAGAAGTAGCTATAAATAAAATGGAGGAAATGCAAGTTAAGCGGAAAACTTGGTATGATAAAAACGCAGTAAAACGTGAATTTAAGGATGGGGATTTAATCCTAGTGTTAGCTACATCCCGAACAAATAAATTAGAAGTGCAGTGGATAGGTCCTGGGACAATTTTAAATAAAATTTCGGAAACGAACTATTTAGTCGAAATCCCCGGCAGACGCGAAACATCTCAAATCTATCATATAAATATGCTAAAACCATATTACAAAAGGCCAGAACACGTTAACGTAATTATTAATGATGAAACAAAAAACTCTCGCAGACCAGGAATTAGAAATACCATACTTAGAAAACAATTCTCTCGTTTATGATTTCGAGGACGTAATCCAGGCTAGCGAGTTGAACAAACACCTTCACGCCAAACAAATGGATCGACTGCGCGAATTATTAAATAAATATTCTAAATGTTTTCAAACAATCCCGGTTTAACTAATCTGGTTGAACACGAAATCCAGTTAGTTAGCGATCAACCAGTTAGGACGAAGCCCTATCGAATGTCGCACCGACAAAATGAAATCTTAAAAAAAAAGAAATTAACCGAATGTTAAAATTAGGAATCATTGAGGTAGGAGAATCGGATTACATGTTTCCTATGATTTTAGTTGAGGTAGCTGGGAAAGAACCTCGTCCATGTAATGATTACAAGAAATTAAATGGGATCATTAGAACGGAATATTTTCCCCTACCGAATATCGAAGAACGCGTAGAAAAAGTATCGGCGGCTAAATTTATTACCATCTTAGATTTATCTAAGGGATATTGGCAAATCCCTCTGAGTAAAACTGTACAGCGATACGCAGCTTTCTGTTCTAGCTTTGGTACATACAGACCGCTAAGGATGAGTTTCGGATTAAAGAATGCTCCATATTTCTTTAGTAAACTCATGGCTGAATTACTTAACGGACTAGAGGATTTCGTTGTCCCGTATCTAGACGATATCACAATTTTCTCAGATACTTGGGAGTCGCACCTTAAACATGTGGAAACGGTTCTGCAGAGAATAAAGAGAGCTAAGTTAACTATAAAACCTTCAAAGTGTAAGTTTGCGCAACAAAATGTCAAATTTTTGGGTCACATTGTGGGTCAGGGTTTTTGCACCCCTTCCGAGATGAAAGTTCCGGCTGATCTAGAATTCCCTACCCCTCACATAAAAGCTCAAATACTTGCCTTCTTAGGTCTATCTCGATATTACCAAAAGTATATAAATCGGTTCTCGGTAATCGCTGCTCCGTTGACGGACGTGTTGAAGGGAAGATCATCGAGGGGAGAAAGTACGTGGACGACCGAGTTTGAAAACGCATTTCGTGAACTAAAGGAGAAACTAAATGATAGGTCCATCTTGTACGCGTCAAATTTTGAACGAGAATTCATTGTTCAAACGGACGCTTCAAACGCAGGTATGGGAGCAGTTTTAACTCAATTAAATGAACAAGGTGAGGAGCATCCAATCCTTTACCTGAGTAAGAAATTTTCAGAGGTAGAGAAGCGTTATTGTACGACGGGAAAGGAATGTACTAGTATTGTTTTCGCAATTAAAAGGTTACATTATTACTCAGATGGAAATTCATTTTTAGTTATGACCGATCACAACCCGTTGGTGTGGTTGAATAGAAACGTTAGTTCTAACCCTAGATTGATGCGATGGGCTTTGGCTTTGCAACCATATAATTTTAGAATTGTACATCGGTCGGGTAAAAGTCACAAAAATGCAGATAGTCTCAGCAGATCGGTGATAGATAATTAGGAATTGTTAACAATGTTCTCTTGCTCATGAATAATAATTGTTGCTTATAATGTTTTTTTAGTTAAGGTTAATAATTGTATTAATTTTTTATTTATTTACTAGTACTGTATATCGTATCGAATGGAGATGCGTGTCAAAAGATAAAGCCATGAAAAAGCAAATGTATTAATATGCTTAATTTTGTGTATAGGGTTTTAAAATATACATGAGTATTTAGTTTACGCAAGAGGCATATTGTGAAAAATATTTTGTGTGTAAGGTTGTACACTTCGCATATCATATCAACATGTCGTTAGTATAATTTTTATTAAGTATTGTGGCGAAGAATATTTTATGTGTAAGGTCTTACACTAGCATTTGATATAACATGTTGTTAGTATAATTGATAATAGGCATTGTGATAGGAGTATTTGTATTTTTATTTAATGTTATAGTATGTTTTCTTACATTGCTATTGATCATTTTCGTAATATGGGTTTGTGTAAGTTCCCTAGCAAGAACACTCACTCACTAGAAATAAGTAATTCCAAATTTAGTTCCGCGTTTTCCTTAGAAGTTAAAATTGCAGCTCAGAAATATAGTGGTGCTTGATGAAGGGATGTGTCGGTAATCTGTCAGTTGTCTCATCGTCATTCCATTAAACTTTTCTCAACGGAAAAGTTCTATAAGAGAGGGCGAGAGCTGTAACGTCGCTTCTCCGAACATAAACATCGAGAGGGGTCGGCTTCTTTGTGGATCCGACACCCACACGTGCATCTTGCAGCTGCAACGCAACCCCTTTTTGACCCCGAGGAATCTAGCCCCGTCGACCGGAAGATGAGAGGAGAGATGCTTTGAACTTGCACGGGAGCGGTGGAGAACGAATCCTCCTCTCACAAAATAGTGGACTCTAACAATCTATAATTAACTTTAATAACTGTAATGTATCATTCTGTAAATAATATTCAATAGTTGTGACGTAAATAATTTCCATATTTAAATTAACCAAGAATAAGCTACCGTTACTCTTTCAAACGTTACAGTACAAACTATTTGGAAACCCTGGAAAAATGATTATCTTAAGCATTTACAGCAAAGAAACAAGTGGCAGTTCCAGAAAAACAATGTTGCCATAGGATGTTTAGTGCTATTAAAGGAAAACGATTTGCCTCCCTGCAAATGGGCAATGGCAAGAATCTTGGAGGTTATTTATGGAACTGACGGTTAGGTCAGTGTCGTTAAGTTAAAAACTGCCACTGGGGTCCTCACACGTTCTACCTCAAAAATATGTCTCTTACCAATAGAAGATAATTGCGTAAATTAAATTGTAATGTGATATATATTATATTATTAGAATTTATATTTTTTCTTCTATTTTTGAATATCGTATTTTTTCTTATTTTAGAATATTGTGTTTATTTGTAATTAATTCATTTATACATTTGTAAATTTTCTGTAGCAAATTGTATTTTTAAGTACATTTTTTAAATATTGTATATTTCAACGCCGGGCAGAATGTTACGCCATCAGCGTACTGTAGCACCATCTGTAATTAAATTTGTAAAAGTAGTTATAGTCGAGCTGTACCCCCAACAAAAGCGAGTGCACGAATAAAATAGGCTTAGCGTTGCGAAAGTTTGATTTTTTTTATCTTACCGGATAACAGTCCACTAAAATTACGACGAAATAGCTGTCATATTACCACTGTTTGAATTTATTTAAAATTATGATATATTAGTAAAAAAAGGTTTAATGGGAAATTATACTACTTTTATTGAAGCTGAATTTTTCAAATTGCTGTATCTAGGGGTTGCATTTTTATGATGGTATTTACTCTAGATAAAGCTGCAATAGAATTGGACTGTAGGCAAAAATTGGGTTGAAAAGGAATATACCGGATAAACCACGCCAAAATACGGTAACCCTTTTCTGTTTAGTGATAGGCCATGACTGCTTGGGAGAACATTTACATCGCACAGGAGTTTATTACTATTCTTACTGCCGCTTCTGCTGTGTCTAAAGTTCTAGAAATTTCGTTCTTTTGCACCATTGAGCTTTCATATAGTCATTACATGAACCCATAAATAAATTTGAAAATCAAGAAGTGGCACCATGATAACTATGCTACCACGACGGCCTTCTATAACTCATTAAGTGAACTGAAAATATGCCCTCAATTCCTAGATATATCCTAGATCAAATCTCAAGTAAGTTCTCTTCTTTTTAAACTCATACACGACTGATCTCAATCTTTTTGTTTGGTTAAAATAGAATACAATATTCTTTATGATTTAAAAATATGTCCTAATATGTTTTTTTTATTTAAAAAATATCTCATTGTTCCACGCGTTAACAAGAGTGTTTTGACAGACGATGTTGGAAGGGATTTAATACAACCAAAAGGTTTTGAAATTAAAATCTACAACCCCTTAGCTCATCTAAAACAGAGATACTCAATCTGCAACCCGCAGGCTGCATGTGGTCCGCTCATGGCTCAATACACTAAAAAATTCAATCATTTAAGAACCTTGTATTAAAAATGTAGCGAGAAATTTTATCAATAAAGCAATCAGATGTACAAATTTTGATATCGATATCACACGGGTACAAATTACAAGATTTTTTCCCCCTTTTTGTAACTGTAACGGTTGGTAATAGCAAAAAAACTGTGAAATAGTGAACTGAACTGGAGTAGGGACTATTGTATGGGTAAAACAGATTTTTAATTGTAAACAAATGTACTGATTTCAGTCAGGAATTCTGTCAAAACTCTTCTTTGCTGTCATTCTACACTTGGTAAATTAATATTTGAAATAAAAATGAGACTTTGTTTGAAAAAGGGGAAAATATCGAATTATCAAACGGCATGCAGCTATGTTTGATAGAAAGTAAAATGTAAACTAGAAGCTTGGTCAAGGATGAAAGGAAACCGAAACTGTCCCATAACTCAGAAAAAAAATGCATAAACCGAAATTTTTTTATGTGTGTTTGATAGAGATTGATATAGTGTCAAACCATAAATGAGTTTTAATATTTTGATCAATTTTCCACACATTTTAAGTGTCCAATATTGCCTTGATCTTATAATGTTTTTTCCGGTAATCCTCAGGTTGCGACCCGCGTGAAGTATTTCCATATGTATGCGGCCCGTCTGGAAAAAGATTTGAGTTACTCTGATGTATAAAACATACCAGTATATGTAATAATTTTGATTGTCAGGATTTCACATGCACAATAATAAAGACATTTCTTAAATTGTCTGGGTTTCAGCTTTTGTGAAAAATAGGATGATTTTTTTAATCTTGCTGTTCGTCATGCATCGAGGTGCAATAGAGAATTATGTCCTACGTTCTTACGTGACAGTATGATACAAATTCGGAGATATGGGTGGGTGTCCAGCCACTGAAGAAAGTATGAAGGAATCAAAGAACTCATTGACGACACCATTCATTCAATGGATATATCAGAATTTTAAAGTTAACGAGTACCATATGAAGAGAAAAAAAATTGCAATCACACTTTTATTTACAGTTGTATATAAGAACTGTTTTATAAATAATTCTTCAACATTTTAACAGTCTCGTATTGGGCGCGGCAATGCTCTGGTTAATCGGGTAATGCTCCAAAATGTCACATCCGAATGATATACGAGGTAATTTTTTTCAATGTATCTTATTGTTATACCCGAATATATATATCGGAAGAAGTTTATTTCGGCTTCTTCTCTTTGTCAATTTTTTAGTCGAGAAAACTTTTTTCATTGCAATTAAAAAAATTATATTGACAGCGACAGTAATTAACCTCAAAGTATGATAAAGATACGCACTAAAATATATTCGAATAATTCCATATTACTTACACGTATTTTCTGAAGAATGTTGAACTTTGTCAGATGCTTAACAGTAAAGATAATTATTAATATAGTTTACACCCCCCTCAGATTTCATACACAACGAGCCCAGAGACTTAAACAATTGAGCGTAAGGATCTAAGTTTATCCTGAATAAGACATGCTGGTATTTGCGAAGTGGAGTAAGAAAACGAAACTGAGTTTTAGAATTCGAATCTTTTTGGACTTGCTAACTTCAACAATATAAAAAAACAACTATAAGAGTTGGATTTCGCATATATTCTGCTCTAGATTTACCCATCTCTGCAAATCACAAAATCATGAAAATTTAATTAGAGATTGGTAAATGTTTAATTTTTAATCGAGAAGCCTTTTTTTAATCACAATTAAAAATGTTATATTGACAGCTACAGGAATTGACCTTAAAGTATGAAAAAGATACGCATTAAAATATTTATTCGAATAATTCTACATTACTTACTCGTATTTTCTTAAGAATGTTCAACTTTGTCAGACGCTTAACAGTGAATATAATTATTTAAGTAAGTTTATCCTGAATAAGAATTCGAATATTTTGAAATGCCAACTTTAACAACATAAAAAAGAAAACATCTGCTGCATTTAGACCCTATGTGAGGGTAATAAAAAGACACCATGAAGCAAATTGGACCTCGATGCGACGGCATACCATTACGTGTGCTCATTGGTTAAATCAAATAGCGCGCGCTTACGTCACTTCTGTTACGAATTTCCGTCCCTTTTCACAAAACTCACCCCTACAAATATTCGGTAAGCGAGAGGAAAGATGTTACACATAAAAAAATGTAAGTCAATTCCTACTCGGGTCAACAAATAAAAATTTTATTTAGTTACTTTTTATTAAATAGTTACAATTAATATATATATATATATATATATATATGTGTGTGTGTGTGTATGACAGAATCACAATATTAAGTGACAAAACAGAAAACGATTTTCCATTTTCCTTTCTATATAAGGTGTTGGACTATTTTTGTTTATTTGTTACTATTTATTTATTAATTATAAATTCAGTTATTGTAATAAAGTAGTACAGTAAAAAAGAAATGACATCCTCAGAAATTAGACCATTTCAGTTGGGAGTCGAACCACGACCTTTGGATTAGAAGCCCAACGTGTTATCCATTGTGCTACAGCAGTGTTTCTCAAACTGTGTGGCGAGAGCATATCGAAAATAAAAGATTTAAAAAAATTTATTTACTAGAATGAATTAAAACAAAATACTTTCTGACATAATAAAAAAAAATATACACATTTACATAATAAAAATATATACACATTACATGGAAATAATATATATATATATATATACACTGCTCAAAACAATTAAAGGATATTGTAAGTTTTATATAAAATAAAGATATAAGGGAAATTTTTTTGTCGAAAATATGGAAGAAGAGAATCACAAATGCAAATTTTTCTGATTTTCAAACTGTGGAGTATAATAATTTTGAGTTCGACGTCAAAAACGTCGCTTCAGCGGAAGTGAATGAAATTTGACTTTCAACTGAAATGAAGACAAGGATGATCGGCATTCAGTGACTGCTTTGTTTCGATGGGTAGGATGTCTCAGCGAAGTCATTTTACCGATTCAGAAGCTTGGAGAGTTGTTGGTAGGTTAGAAGGGGGCCAAACTCAAGCCGAAGTAGCGCAAGCCATTGGAGTGTCACAAAGTGTGATTTCCAGGATCTGAAACCGTTTTTTGGAGACTGGAAGTGAAGGCCGAAGATCAGGACAAGGTCGTAGACGGGCAACAACACCCAATGAAGATCGTTATTTAGTGTTAAAGGCTCGGAGACACCGAAATATGAACGCTACTCTTCTCCAACAACACCTTCGCTCGGCTACTGGCACCACGGTTTCAACTCAGATTGTCCGAAACCGGCTCCATGGTGTAGGTCTGTATGCTCGCCGATCGATGCAATGTGTTAGACTAACATCAAGGCATCGTCGCGACCGCAGGGAGTGGGCAACAGAGCATGTGAACTGGAGGAGAAATGAATGGAGCAATGTTCTTTTTTCTGACGAGTCTCGTTTTTCTGTTCATCCGGATAATAGGCTATTTTCATCTGGAGGGACCGTGGCAGAAGGAATAATCCTGCATTCGTGCACGAAAATGTCAGATTTGGCGGTGGGGTAGTATTGGTGTATGGTGGCATCTCTATTGACGGGCGCACAGACCTCTACATCATTCGAGATGGGCAACTGACTGCTCGCCAATATAGGGATGAGATCCTCAGACCTATTGTAGTCCCTTACGCTGTAGCAATTGGAGATGACTTCATTTTAATGGACGATAACTGCAGGCCACATCATGCTAACCTGGTGGAGGATTTCCATTTCGAGGAAGGAATCGTACGAATGGAATAGCCAGCGTGTTCTCCAGACATGAATCCAATAGAGCACGTTTGGGACGCTCTAGGAAGACGAGTTGCTGACCGAAAACCACCGCCATAAACTCTCCAAGAACTGGAAAGAGCTCTTCTGGAAGAGTGGGACATAATACCCCAACTCGTGATTAGTAGCCTCATTGACTCCATGCCTCAAAGGTGCTCAACATTGCTAGCCGTCCGTGGAAACCATACCCCCTACTGAAAATGATTTCCTTTGAAGAAAACACCTTTTCTTATTCTTTTTTCTCATATGCACAAATTGTGTTTTTTTTCCTTTTGTACACAAATGCGCAATAAAATGCATTTTTTTCTGCCAAACATGTGTAATTTATTCTCAGATAACCTACTACGTCTGTCAACCATGTATGAATCAACTAAAAAGAGAGTTTCCCAGCCACAAGATCCACCTAAAACCGCAATATCCTTTAATTATTTTGAGCAGTGTATATATATATATATATATATATATATATATATATATATATATATATATATATACACTGGTGTTATATCAAAAAACTAAGGACGAGACGGTTTTTTTAGCAATATAACTTTGTACAAAATATTTTTTTATTTCGTTTTCCAAATCAACACATTTAATACCGTAAGATCCCCAATACGTAAGGACATGTGTAATGTAAGCAACACTTACTAAAAGAGAAATCAGAGGGATAAAAAGAAGCTTGATTGAAAAAGTAGCATGGAGCGCAATGCGACTGAAGGCCGAAACATTCCTGTGATGGGTGTCCAGCAAGAAACATCCGGTCTTTAGTAGGGGGGATATGATCTCCCTGACTGCTAGGCAGGTTTCACAGCTTCTGCCCATGCTGAGAATGAGGGTGTCAATGAGTTGTTGAGGCATTGCTACCCATTCGTCTTGCAGCGCCAATCGAAGCTCCCGAATCGTTACTGGTAATAAATTACGAGATTTTTATTGCTGCCAAGCGTCTGCCTAGAAAATCCCATACATGCTCGATGGGATTGAGATCCGGAGATCGTGCCGACCAATCCATACGTTCAATATCCTCACTCTCTTTTAGAGCTGTTCGGCAGCTACTGTGCGATGACATGGTGCATTGTCGCCCATGAAAAGGAACTGCAGACCCATAGCGCCTCTAAAAAGACGCACATATGGAAGAAGAATCTAAGCGTTACAATAACGGGTCCCGTTGACTGAACCTGCGTCGAAGATGTGAGGGTCTGTACGACTACCAAGCATGATGCTCTCCCCAAACGAGAACACCGCGACCTCCATACCTGTCCCTTTCAATGATGTTCGAGGGATGATTGCGGCTTTCCCGCTTTCTCCAGATGAGTATGCGATGAGAATCGCAACAAACTGAATCTGCTCTCATCTGTAAAGAGTACTCGTCCCCATTCACTGTCTCTCCAATTCCGGTGTTCCCGGTACCACAGAGAACGCCTTCTCCGATGGGCAGGCGTTAAAGGTACACACCGTACAGGGCGTCGTGCAAACAGACCACCACCGTGCAGTCTTCTGGCCACGGTAAAACGCGATATCGGTCGTCCAGTCGCCTGTGTCGTGTGTCTAGCGATTTCTCCCGCTGTCTGCCGCCTGTTTCTTCTGGCCTGTAAGACAATGTACTGGTCATCTGCGGGTGTGGTTCCTCGTGGACGACCACTACTGAACCCCCTGATAGCTCTTCCTGTAGTTTGAAATTGTCTCCAAAGTCGTGAAACGATGCTGTGAGCAATTCCGAACTCCAGCAGCCACACTTTTCACACTGCGGCCTTCCTCCAACTTCCCAAAACATTCGACCTCGGGTAAAATGCATCCAGATGTCGTCTAACAGATTGATTATTCGCCATTTCTCGCTGAGGCAGCAACTCGGTGTGATTTTAACTGCTATACGGCGTGCAATCTCTTTGCCAGAAATACTGATCTACACCGACAACATGCTTTTTATACTACTCAGACACTGCCCCATTACGTCTACCTGCATATCTGCGCATGTGCTACCGTACATCACCTTACTTAATCTCCTGATTGGTCTTTCTGTCCGCTCTGCCTCTTCGTTCAGCTGATATGCTAATTTTCGACTTCGTCCTTAATTTTTGCACACCAGTGTATATATATATATATATATATATATATATATATATATATATATATATATTATCTCCGATTTTATATCATCAAAAAGGGAAAGCTTCTACTTCAAAAGCTCATTTTTTAACTATCTTTGATACTATAACCAAATAAAAAACGTTTTATTAGATTTGCTGTAATCCCATGATGAGATATTTTTTTATTTCGTTTTCTTTTCAAAGCGAAAATGCTACTTATTCCGAGGAAAGACAAAAAACTCAGACTCATCATCAAAAAAAATTTTAGGAAGATAAAAAGTTCATCACTGTTATATATTATTGCCATCAGCTGTAGGCAGCAGAATGTATTTGCTGCGGTTTGACCTTCGAGCTTACTTGTACGGTTAGTTACGTCCCTGCTCTTACGTATTTGTTTTTTCATTTAGGGAAGTTTGAAGGATTACTAAGCCAAGCATAATGAAAAACGTTTTACATAATATTTTTAGAACATCCATATTGTAATAAATACACTTTTAATCCGGGAACGGACACGCCGAGCACAGAGTGCACGAGATCGGTAATTCTGGCAAAACTGTTTAATTGTTACCAATGGCCCTGACACACTATCCTCCTGTTTGACAATCTTAACGTGTGAACTAAAATATATTTGTCACATATCTCCCTCTTTTTTGGGAGTGACAGACGTTTTTTTACGATCTTAAGGTACTTGTTTTGCCTGAGTTCCCGGTGTGATAACTTTTTTTCCGAAATATTTTCTGAGTCCTTGAAAGTAGGTGAGTATATTTTCTCTTAATTAAATTATTCACTGGAATTACGATTTTTATTGTGTAATATAAAAATAATTATAAAAAAAGGATTGGGGTGACTCACAATAACTCCGCTCGACCATTAGTATCGAGTGCGTGCCTGCTCCAGGGTTAAAACATGTTGAAGTCTATTCGCTTTAAATATTAAAAATAATACAATTATTCATCAGAATTTTTTTTATTGATCGTTATTCAACATCAATTCTAAATGCTAATTCTTTGAGGCTTAAAATTACAGTTCGCTTAAAACTAATTATAATTTGAGCAATCATTTAAAAAAAATCATTTTACATTTTTCTAAACATTGTCGCACATTTTGCTTTACTCTCCTTACAATTAAGCGATTATATCAATAATGTTTTATTTTTCTTATAAATGAACTCGTGCAAAGAGCGGGTACTTCAGCCGGTATACTTTTAATGTATCAGTGCTGCACAGAGTATTTTATAACTAACTAATTAATACTAAATTAAGAACAAGTTTAATAAGTATTAGCGACTTCCATGGGCTTGTCTAACAGAGCAAAGTTTTTCAAAGGAATGCTTATGATTAGAAATTGACCCTCTGAGTTCTTTTTCTACATTTAGCTGATATCCATATTTTGTCTTCTAAGTAACCACCGCATTTTGCAATATGTTCCAATTTAAAAATTAGAGAAAGGACAAATAATATAATAATTATCTTACTACTTAATTTTTTTTTGCTTAAAAGTAACATATACAAAATTTAATACTTATGTCATGAATTTGTACGGTTTATAATAAAGATTGTTGCTTTAGCGTCAAAGTTCATTATTATTGCATTCAGTACATTATTAATTTAAAGGGGGGCGCGATAAAAATTGTGATTGAAAAGGGGGGCGCCAGTATTGAAAGTTTGAGAAGCTCTGTGCTACAGGGACACAACGAACGCTTTTCCGTTCTATGTATGCTATTGGACTATTATTTTTGCTTGTTACTATTTATTCACTTTTTATTTAATGAATGAATTAATATTTGAAAAAATGTATTAACATCAAGTGTCATCGACTACAAGTTTAATAAAAGTATTTGAACTTGAATGAATGAATAGAAAGTATTTTATTAACGGCTGAAAATTTCAAAAATATATATATTTAGGGAGAGAGTGAACTAATAGCAGGAATTGAAAAAAACACCAGACATCTTCATTAGAGAGAATAAAATCCCCTGTTCTAATCAAGCTAATTACCTGGGAATTGTCCTTGATAAAATTCTCATTTTCAAGCATGCAACTTTTACTAAAGAAAATTTCAAATAGCCACTCATAAACTCTACCCCTTAATTTCCAAAAATTAAATTTAAGTAATAGAAACAAATTTCTTATTTAGTCACTGATCCTAAAACTGATTCTCTGACCTACGGCTCTCCTATTTTGGGACATGCAGTAAATACCCATATTAGTTATTTAGAAAGTGCTCAAAATTTAATTGTCAGGCAAATTCTTAACGCTCACTGGTTTATGAGAAAAGTAGACCTCAGAGCCACGAATAAAATATCCACTATTAGACAAACGATCAGGAGAAATGCTAACAATTTCTTTAAAAAAATTGACAACTCTGACAGTAAATCGATCAATAGCATCGAAAATTATACTCCTAATCTTAATTTTCACACAGACCCAGATCAATTCTATTAGATCCTGCTTTTCTTTGATTCCTAAATAAGTTCTGTTTTATCTATATTATGTATCTTTTAATTTATTCTTAAGTTCCCTCCATTTACTACTCAATGATTGTTCGAGCTTTTCTCACCTAAACTTAAATCTAAAAATAGCTGACCTCTCTGATCAGTCATTCACAGAAGCTCCCCTCGATGCCAAGTCATTTTAACATTTTGCATACAAATATTTTCTTTCTTTAACTCGGGCTCATTTGCAGCAACCGGATTGATTAGGCATCGCTCCGTACACTCCCATCACGAAAAGTTTTTCTATGTCAAGATTTTTTCTCATCAGGTTTTACCTTTATTTTATTTTATATTTGTAAATTTATTCACATCTCAGAGTAATTTTTCTTTTTATTATTTTTAATTAGTTATTTCTTAAATATTATTTATTAAAAAAAGCAATTTGAAAGCGTTTTAATGTCATCTAAAATTTCCTGAAAGGAGATGAAGATTCGGAAAAACTAAGTGCTCCCATCCCGCTAAACAACAAACTACATTAGAGTTCCTCAAGTTGGGAACTTATTCTCTGTGATTTTCATCTGAAATATATATCAAAACTTATTTTACAGCCTTTATGAGTTGCTTTACAGTGCACAGACTAAAATAATGAAAGGGGCCGCAGGTCTTGCACAAAAAAAAAGGGATCAAACAACAAATATAGGACTTCGTTATTAGCTATAAAAATTTGAGAAGGATCATCACATGACTCGGCTATTATTTTTGATCCCTTTAGAGAAGAAATGCAACTGTCTTTCACAGTGGGATTTCCTTAAGCCAAATAAAACCTTGCGCGTGATTCCAATTAATCGTTATTATTATTTCTTTGGACCGTGTGTAGTCTGGTGGTTAGAGCATCGGACTCCAGACTGGAAGGCCTGGGTTTGATGCCCGATCCCACCAAATACCCTCCTAGTACACACGAAGTACGTGCTCGTTAAATCAGTGGGTCCGAAAGTCTTGTGGGCTGAATCACGAATGCAGGAGACTGGAGAATATTTCCCTCCCCTTCAGTCCCATGGTAAAATTGTAGGGGGTGATGTCGCCATCTATCGTCCTTTCGGGGAGTTTCACCGAGCTAATTCGTACTGTAACCTGTATGGTGCTCAAGGCCTAGGCCAACGACAGGCGTACTTCTAGCCCCTTGCCACGATGAATTTCGTGGGCCTCCTTCTGACTATGTCAGACAGGTGGCATTAGCCACAACAACAACATTATTTCTTTTCCAATGACTCAAATCTAGGGACGTTTTAAGACATGGGCGTACTAAACCCCGGAGTCGGGGACTCGACTTTAGTAAGATCATGATCCGAATGTATATATTCATCAAATGTTATCATCAGAAATATTGTGCGAAAAACTGTGAAAATTTAGAAATATGACAACTGTCTACAGTGGCAAGACTGCACTAGTATTTCATATCCATCGTCCAAGACTAGTCTTACCACTATTGACCAAAATAACTCGTTTAGTGGAAAGGCGGCATTCGGTCAAGTCAGTTTGTACATAGATTGAGAATCACGCCTCTTTATTTTTTATGGTTACCTTTCGTATCAGTATTTGACAACATATGCTATATAGTACATTGTTTAATTTAGAGTCACGCTTTGGGCATACTGTTGTGTAGCAGCTCAGAGCCTTAAGAATGTCCTTATACACGTTACTACACAAATGTCGCCTTTGGCAATTTATGTTTTACAAATTGTCATTTTTGCTTGAAATACATTAAAGTAATTTTCTTTCGTAAAACTGTGACAGCCCAGTGCCATGGCAGCAAACTCGCGACTACTGTGGTCATTTAGAGACCACAGTGCAATCTTTGAAGTCATCCTTATCACTCGATCATTGTTCATAGCTACAAAGTCAGTTGCCAATAGCTTTCGCATTGTAAAAGTACGACGTTAATATAAACAATCAATCTTTTCTTTGAAAAATTACCCAGGCTGAGAGTTACGAGATATGTTGGTTGCGATTAAGGGATATTTCTGTAGTAAAAAAAAGTCCACTAGAAACATTAGATGAAACGAGAATCAGAAGATTGAGTGAATTTTTATTAACCTCGCACTATAAATAGCAAAGTGATGTCTATTGGATCAAAAACAGATGAGATTTCTTTTCAGATTATCTGAGTGCATCATCTTGTTCCAAATTCACGATCATTAATATTTTACATGGCTGTCATTTTCTGTGAAGATTTTTAAAGTGAAGTTCCAGTAAAGTAGGATTGTTAAATCAAATTTAGGATCTCGCATCTACTCTGCGCAATTTGTAAACGCAACCCTCCAAGGCCATCATTGTTTGAGGACCCTTTTTTACGTGGGACCTTCATATGGTAATCAAACAAAGAGGACATTACCTGATTTGGAATCAGAATCTTACAACTGCTGTAAGGAATGCTTTTATTTAGAATTTTGCAGCTTTCATCGGCATCTTTAGTATAGACATTACCAGGGACTTCTTAAGGCCCCGGGCCTATACACAAATGCAGGCCCTGGGCCAATGGCGTATCTAGTTCTAAAATGGGCTCTGTATCAAAAATTCCTCGAGGGCTCTTGTTTGAGGACTCATAATATTTCACTAATTTTTGCTCACACATGTTGGGGCCTCTTAATATTTTACGATGGTTTGCTTACACATATGTTGGGACCTCTTAATACTTTACAATTTTTTAATTACACATGTTGGAGCCCCTGTAGCTTGGGGGCCCCATGCCATTGATTCGGCTGATATGGAGGTAGCCACACTCCTGCCTTGGGCCCCACATATGATCCTTAAATCAGAAAACACATAGCCTACATTGTCGAATACTCGTAAGAACAATAACATTAAAAAATAAATGTGCATGACTCACAATCGTATAAGCCAGCTCAACTAACTGCCACCTTTTGACTTGTAGGAGTACTGAAGGTGTATGGTGGTAGAGGTCTATACTTGGACAACGGTCATCACAAGTTGCCAGATGACATACCGACCGAAATTCCCAGTTTCTCGGAGAACACGACCGGAAAAACCGTTGAGATTGTTCAAATCGATATCTTATTAAGGCTGAATCGAGAACAAGACGAGGCTCCCATTGTGGCTGAGTCCCTGGGCCCGGGCCCAGTTGGTCCATGCCTTAAAACGACCCTGGCCATTACCCGAACCCATAACTAAATTTAATATCGCGATACATAGCACTATGATCACTATGCTACCACGATCGTTTTCTATAGATCATTAAGAAGTGAAATGAAAATATTTATTAAAATCGAATGCTAAATCAAATCTCAAATGAACTTTCCTGTTCTTTTCGACATCACACACGATAGATCTTAATCTTCCTGTCTGGTTGTAGAAATAGATAGCCGGAAGCGTTGAACGGGACATCGACGGCTTCAGGTATTTCATTTTGTTTTAAAATACATTTCTGTACTTATTGATCCCCGTTTTAAGATGAGCGCTCCGACTGACGATGTTAGAAGGGATTCAATACTACCAGAGGGGTTTGGAGTAAAAATTCGAGATTCTCTAGCTCATCTACAGCATGCGAGTATCTGTAACAATGTTGACTGCGAGAATTCTACGTGTGAAATAATGAAGAAATGTTTTAATCATTTCTCAAATTGTCTGGATTTAAGTATTTGTGAAGACTGTAATTATTTCTTTGACCTTGCTGCTCGTCATGCTTCCAACTGCGAGACAGAAAGATGCCCTACATTCTTATGTGAAAATATGATCCAAATTCAAAATACAGAGCTAGTTCTTCAGGAAGACCATCAGAAATATATAAATTTAAATGAAAAACTGCTTACCTACATTAAAAACAAGCAAGTAAGCTTCATTAAAATACCGCTGGAAGAGGTTCTTCCACCTTCAGAATATGTTGATCAGCAAAACGCTCCTAGTACATCTAAAGAGGCTGGCCAAGACCAGGATGATGATACATGACGCAAAAGCGACCGACTTGTGAAAAAAAATCGACGACACCATGCATTCAGTTGGATTGATCACAGTTTTAAACTTCGCAATTGCAATTCGAAAAAAAAAAAGGAGAATATGCAGTGAATTTTATTTGTCTTATTATGGACTGATTTATAGATAATTCTCTTACATTCATCTGTGTAATTTTAATGACTTTTAAAGAAACTAAATAAATTTGGTTGATATACAGATGTGTAGATTTAATTGAGTAATCAGTATTTGTTACATTTAATTATTTTTGAATAATCGTAAAATTTTAGCATAAGTTTCTTCTCTCCTGAACATCGAATATTTGGTAAGTTTTGTGGTGGTTTTTATTTTAAATTCATTGGAACTTCTATAAACGACATTTGCAGCAGGGTATGTCTTGCTTTTTCCAACACAATGAATTGATAAGATTTCCTGTACTGTTATTTAAACGAAATTTTAATTGCTTTCTAAAATTCTTAATACAAATTATACCATTCTAATTTTGTTACGAAACATTATACAAAATATTGAATTTTGCATCAGATTAGAATTAATTGGGAGATTATTCGCTGTAGTTTTCATCTAAAACTATACAGGATGTTGCCGAATTCGACAAATACAAAGGGATGACAGTTGGGCAGCATAGGGATGACAGTTGGGCAGCATAGGGATGACAGTTGGGCAGCATAGGGATGACAAATCACTATACATAATAGGGTCTCAAACCACGTCTAGTATGAGAAAAGCGTGATAATGGTAACCATCGGTAGAGCGATCAGCCAGACGAGGAATATGGCCAAATGAATGGGGTTGAAGAAACCTGCACATAGGCAAATTTCCCCCTTCTCTCGGAGTTGCTGTAGAGAGTACCAGCCTCTGCGCACCAGAATGTGTGGTTCATACACTATGGTGTTCCAGCACGATTTTCGATTGTTGTGCGTAACCATCTCTATGCTACATATCCCGGGAGAAGGATTGAACGTGGTTGTTTAGCCTTCCCTCTCCTTGGACCTCAATCTCTTGTATTTCTTCTGGGACCACAAGAAAACGCTTGTGTATAAGACGCCAGTGACAAAAGTGGAAGATCTCGCAGCACGGAGCGTTGTTGCTTCAGCTGACATCGCTCTGTGGAGAGCTCAAACGTCCTCCCGTTGGTGTGGTAATTAGGTGAGGGGTGCCAGCTCTGGTGTCACCTTCGTCACTTGACCATGTTTAAAAATTACGTGGTCCGTCATCAAAAGTCCCCGTGTAGCTGAACAGTGTGACGTTAATACTCACTCACTCAGCTGACATCGCCAGCACACCGGATCTGTTTGAACGCGTCCAACAATCGTCGTCGGTGTAGGCTGTTCTATGTCCTATACGGCCGCAATTTCGTACATCATTTAGTACATTTCTTGCGTTGAGCAGGGATCCACATTGTTTGTATTGTTAACATGATTTACGGCTAATAATCGTATTTCTGATTTCTTATTGCCCATTTTCTTTCCGCTCGACATTGCACCATTCATAACTGTTTTTGCGAGTTACTCCGACTAAACGTGGTATGCGACCCTACGTTCTTTGTTGATTTGTCATTACTATACTCTTACTATCATTCCTCTGAATCTGTGTCGTGGCCGCGGTAGCCGAGTGGCATAGGTATCGGATCGTGGCTTGCCATGTCACGAGTTCGAACCCAGTACCACTAAAGACCCGCCGTGTAGGGCAGCGATGCACGTTAAATCTGTCGAGAGCTGAAACGTCCTCCCGTTGGTGTGGTGTGGTAGTTAGGAGAGGGTGGTGCCAGCTCAGGTGCCGTCCACGTCACTTGACCATGGTTCAAAATTACGTGGTCCGTTGCCAAAAGTCCTCGTGTAGCTGAACAGTGCGACGTCAATATTCCATCAATCAATCTGAATCTGTGTCGAATTCGATTACACCCTGTATATCAGAATTAATTTTGCACTATACTGAAACACACGCCGAAACATTTAAAGAACGAAAACTTGTAACTCATGATACAAATTATAGCTTCTGTCTTCCACTGTTAAAGATATTAAATTTTATTTCTAATCCACGTTACTTTGTATTTAACTGAAAACGTTTTACTTTCAATTTTTTCCATTGCATACTTGAATATTTTCAAATTTGTAAAATGAAAATCCATTGAGAAGCGCCTACAAAAGCTCGAGACACGAGGAAGTAGGAAGAATGTCAGAAACAATATCTACACTAGTCTATATTTTTAAATTATTGATCCATAGAGGATTTCGATCAAATTTTTATTAAGGCTGTTTACGGTTAATGTTAAAGAATAGGACCCAATTTTCAGACATTGAAAAATGGAAAAATATATGCACCCAGAAGAAATCAAGCTTCACGAAACTCAAGAATGTAGTCTGGTATAAAATGATTAAAATTTCGAGCCAAAAACAAGGCTAAGTGTGCTATGCGCATATTATTGCGCAACTGGGAGGTTTAAAAGCATGAGTACGAGCGCCGTACGGCTATCCAAACGAATCTGATGACTTTGATAACGATTTTTTGCCTCTAAGACGTAACCGGCGGCAGTACGAGCATACTTCCCATTTTTAACCAAGTTGATTCATTTTTCTAGTATAAAATGTGTTGCAATCAGCATTTTTTTCATCCTATACCATAAGATAAACCATTAAATAGACTTTTACCACTGACCCCATATTATAGGCAGTGTCGAATTAAAACAAAAATTTTCAGTGATGAATCCGTATTCACGGAAGATTTCGCAAAATTTTTTAAGAACACTGTGACAGTGTGGGGAGTATTGTTAAGGCACTTTGACAGCTCGCAGATACGTGGAGAGGATTGTGCTACCCATGAGTTATAATATTGCAAATTTCAATGTCTTCATGGAAATTGGGTCATTTTAACTCTGTCTAAAAATTGAATGGCTTGTATAGCGCGTTTAGTTTTTAGAGCTCTCGTACTTTTACCGAAGAAAGTCAATTTCTTCTGGGTGCAATATTGCACTCCAGGGTAAATTTTACCATACTTCCCATTTTTAACCAAGTTGATTCATTTTTCTGGTAGACGGATGTCTCAAAAAAGTTATTCACGAATTTTGGTCAACAGACGAGGGTCGCACGCGTTTAGTTAAGCTGGCACTCCTTAATATTGCACTCCAGGGTAAAGCTTTTGGAGACGGATGTCTCAATTTTGAATTTTGGTCAACAGACGACATCACACTAACGGGAGGACGGTTAACGCGCATCGGCCCCTCTGCGTGGCGGATCTTAAGTGGTTCTTGTCTCGACCTCATGACACGCCAGCCCAGAGTCCGTAACCTTGACTATTAGGCTATCACTTCTGATAATTGATACGAAAAGAAATCTCAAGAGAAATTATTTCTTTGGAATATACTAATATTTTGACATTTTTTTGTCATTTATTTGTTTGAGCATCTGTTCGAAACAGTCATTACTTTTTGGCGAAGATGTGAATGATGAGACTCTACACTCATAGTTTTTTAGATTTGTATTTAGGTTATCGTTTAACTATTGCTTCACACTCCATTGTGTTCATCTTCACTTTCCATTTAAGTGAAGCCAAATGCTAAAAATAAATACTATTCTTTCAATTCGCCATTTTCTTATTACCACACAGATATTTGTGTTAATGGAAACAGAAACTCGCAGATTACTGAGGATTTCTGTTCAGCGTCAGTTGTGTGGCTCCTGTAGTCTAGTGGTCAAGGTCATGAACTCGTGGTTGCCATATCATGAGTTCGAGTCTAGTTTAGCTGAAGACCTGCCATGCTCGTTAAGTTGAGGCTGGAACATCCTCCCGTTGGTGTGGTGCGGAAGTTAGGAAAGGGGTGTGTCAGCTCGGGTATTTTTCTCGTTAATTCATCGTGGTTCAAAATGACATAGTCCTTCATTTTTAGTTAATGAACAATCAATCAAAATTATATATTTCTGTAGTTATTTATAGACCATTTTATGATAAGGAATAGTTACAATAAAGATATAACCGGACTGAATAACTTTGAAAGAATATTTTTATAAAATACAAATACCGTTGATTGAAATCCAGTGGAGGAGTCATCCTATGGGTAAGTTCTACCGTAAAGTTTACTATGGGGGCGTTGCAGTCATTTGCAGTCTTCCGATTATAGTAAAATCCCCATTGCAAAATCCCTAAGGTATTTTAGAAAAGACACTGAATAAATCATAAAACCCTGAATCTGATATCTACAGAGTGGCCGCGGTAGCCAAGTGGTATAGGTATCGGATCGTGGCTTGCCTTGTCACGAGTTCGAACCCACTACCACTAAAGACCCGCCGTGTAGGGCAGCAATGCACGTTAAATCTGTCGAGAGCTGAAACGTCCTCCCGTTGGTGTGGTGTGGTAGTTAGGAGAGGGGGTGCCAGCTCGAGTGTCGTCCACGTCACTTGACCATGGTTCAAAATGACGTGGTCCGTCGCCAAAAGCCCTCGTGTAGCTGAACAGTGCAACGTTAATATTCAATCTGATATCTACAGAGATCGTCTTCTATCAATAAAGTTCAAAAAAAGTTTCAAAAACTTGCATTAGAAGTTTGAAAAACTCAGTTGAATTTCGATATTTTCCCGTAGATCAGCATGCGCCAAACTGTTTGACCTCACGGACAAGTAAATTCATAATTTAAATCCCATTGACCACTAATAGGATTTTTTAAGTGTTAAATATATTTATAAAAAAAATGTGATCTAAGAACACATAAAATGTACCTATTTAATAAACTGAAACTATTAATTGTAACCTAATTATGAAAGCTTTATTAATAAACCATAATAAAATAAACAAAAACTGTAAAAACGAAACAATTAAAAAATGGTTTAAGTAAATCAAACTTTTAGTATTATGTGTTCCTAGTGCGATGGATGTTCCTAATTACTTGAAAGATTATGGATAATTAGACCCAATGTTGTTACTTCAAATTGGAGAACTGTATTTATATCCGCATATTACCATGTCCTAGATCTTCATTCTTTGGGTAATAACGATTAAAAGATTCTGTAAGTAATTCCAAGTGCTTTTTACTCTCCATTCATTGTTGGACAAGAATTTTTCCATTTTTGGATTATTTTGTTCCTGGAAAAATAATTTGTCTTCCCTTAAAACATAACATGATTGGAAAGTCCATTCAATATTTTTTCTGGGGTCCACAGGGAAATTTTCTCGCGGACCACCACTTTAGTGACCTCTGCCGTAGATTAATACTACACTGGAAGTAGGGTTGGAAGTTTCACTCGCGAGCGGTTTCGCCGCAATGTTGTTTACAAAGTAGAACTTGTCCGTATCGAGAAAGGTTGGGCTGCATGTCATTCCTCTCATAATAGAGAATTTCACATATTAGCAAGTGAGTGAATTTTAATGTACTATTCAGCTACAAGAGAGCTTTTGGCGATGGACGTCGTAATTTTGAACCATGGTCAAGCGACGAGGACGAACCCTTGAGCTAGCACGCCACACGAGTCCCTTACCTTGACCACAAGACTACCGCGGCCACTTTACATATTAACATATTCCTGATTTTAAATTTTGTAGGATATAGAACAATAAAAGAGCAATTATTCCCCATATTAGCATGGATTGTGAGCTTTCTTGCCCAAATCCCTTTCCCCCTACATATTCTGCTAATAATCCCTAAGCCTCCTTATCTGCGGTTTCAGTTCTCACTTTCGAATATGCGAAATATTAATACCGAAATTGCAATTTTTTCTTACTTTTGGTTTAAGTATGAAAAAGAGAATTGAGAATGGTGTGCGGGCATTTGTGCGAGAACCTTTCTGAGAATTGGTTATGCGTTCTTTTTCACAGAGTTTTATAATACCAGTTTTAACATTTTAAAAATAATTAATGGACAATTTTTTGTTGTTGTTGTTGCCCAAACTGTGATATGCAACCTCAATGGATTTGGTAAGTTTTTCTTATTCGAAATCTTGCCGGAACAAACTTGAAGATCTACATTACTGAATTGTAATATGAACAAAAAGTATGAATCAAATACAAACAGTGGTGCACACAAGGGGGGGTGGTCCTGGGGCTCCGGACCTCCCCCCCAAAGCCCTTGATTTTTTTCCGATTGATTATAATTCTAAGTATATAATACGTAAAATTTAATTACTTGCTATTAATGATTAATTTTATTAATTAATGCTAATTATTTATTCAAAAACTAGTTTTTTACTGTGTTTTGTTCCCGAAAATCGACAAAATCAAAAGGAGCATGATACAAGAATGCTGAACTTCCGACCCCGGACCCACCCTTGAAAAATTCCTGTGTGCGCCACTGTATATACTGTTGGACTATTATTTTTGTTTGTTACTATTTATTCATTTTTTATTTTAATTAAGGAACTAATATTTGAAAAAACTGTATTAACATCAAGTGTCATCCACTACAAGTTTTAAAAAAATGTATTTGAGCTTGAATGGATGAATAGAAAGTATTTTATTAACGATTGAAAATTTGAACGATGTATATATAAATAAATAAATAAATATAAATAGGGAGAGAGTAAGCTAATAGTAGGAATTGAAAAGTAAATTATTGAATAAATAATGAGCGTTAATTAATAAAATAAATTATTAATACTTAGTTAAATTTTACGTAATATATACATAGGATTATAATCAATCGAGAAAAATCACGGGCTATGAGGGGGTCTGGATCCGTGGAGCCCCCCTTCCCGTGCGCCACTGCATATATATATACATTTTCCCTCGTGTTGCATTTTTAGAATTGATACATACCAACCGGCGCAAAGCACTTTTAATAAGTTTTGAACAGTTTTTCCTATTAGAAAATATTATAGATATTCATTTAACACTATTGAAAAGTCACCAATGGATCTCATGTGGTTTGGTAAGTAAGATGTTAATAAACAATCAATGGGGGTAGAAAATTATTTTTGAACTCCTCATAACTCAGAAACATATCCGAAGAACATTGCTGAATGTGAAATTTTGATTGCATACAAAAAAAGAAAAAGATAAGAAATCAGTTCCGCGTAAAAACAGTGACATAGATAACGGAATAAGTCACCTTGATAAATCAGTATGATGTTAATTAAATAGTCTATTAACAATTTAATTTAGTTCCTCGTTAGTCAAAGATACGAATTTTATTCATTTGCGATAATATTTACGAGAATTATTAAGGACACCCAGTCTCTTTTTATGTCTGCGATAAATGATATCATAAAACTTTTTCTCGAATTGCGTAAAAATATAAGCAGAATTCAATTGTGTTACTTAAAGAAATGCATATTTCATAATAAGAAAGTCATTAAACGAATCCAAAATATTCTTCAAAATTATATGTTCGTTAATAAGCTCATGAAAGAGGCAACCTAAGTTTCGTTATCGTTTCAGTGGGATTTTATCAAGTGCAATAATTTTTAAAAATAAGCTTTTTATATTTCTTTAGAAATAGATGTACACATGTGTCAGTTATTCAATTATTTTTTTTAATTTAATTTTTAAATATTTTGTACGAATTAGATAAGTGCTTCTCAAACTTTTAATATTCGCGACTCAATATTCAATCATTATTTTCATTTTGCCCCCATACAATAACGATGCATTGAATTCAATAATACTATATTTTGAAGCTAAACCTACAGTTCGGCTTTTACGTCTTTAGTGCCACCAGCGTATATAAACGTCTCACTCAGCTAGTGTGTTAATTGCCCCGGACGTATATATACGTCTTTCCTAAGTACGATATTTTCTGTGCACTGCTATCCATAAATTTATTCCGAAAGTTATGGAATGCAATAAAAGGAGCTTGATTGTCTTTGCGAAGGATTTACTTGTTTCAGATTATTTGTTTCGTTATTCCTTTAACCTCCTCCTTCCCAATAAACCAGATACGCTCGTTTACGTGTTAAAGGGGGGCAGTGGGGAGAGAATCACGTAATTTTTAACCCGCATGTAAGGGATTAATTGTAAACCGTATAAATTATCAAGATAAGTGTTAATTTTTGTTTTTAATTTTATATATGACAAGCCTATGGGGACACTGATAATTATTATACTTGTTATTAACTTAGTATCTTTAAAATGATTATAAAATTCATTGCGAAGTACTGATATATTTATACAAGTGTAAATGTGTATCATTTTTTATTTGTTTGCTTTTAGTATATTAATAATTTTTTTAAACAATCTCTTGCTTTCTAGTTTTTAATATGCTCGCGCCCCCCTTGTGGGGTTATCATGACCCTTAGGGGGTGCCCCACAGTTTGAGAAACACTGAATTAGATGCTCAGCCCAACAGCGAATGTATCATGTCCAAAATCTTAGGCGTATTTTAAAAACCTGCAATAATACGGAATTATTCTAATAGCACAGATCCTCCATATTCCTATCACAATTTTTTTCTCGTACGCGCGCTCTTTAAACTTCCTCATTGAAAGTAGCAAAACTGAAGTAATCGGAGAACAGCATTTTTTATCAGATAAAACTTCAATACTAAAAGTTACAATAAACGAATAGAAACAGGAAGACTCAATGTTTGTTCTGCAAGTGAAGCCATAGGCGGGCTCTGATGTTCTGAGGGAAAGGGAAAATTTCCCAATGGGGGAAAAAGGGAAGAATATTTAAGCGCGTAACTTAACTTTACGTTTTGAAGTAATGAAAAAAAAAGTTTTTGTCATCGATTGTAAAGATGTGACTGATGTTTATAAACGTTAAGCACTTTTATTTTCCTGGAAATTATTTTGACACTTTCCACTGTCGAAAATTATTTGGCTAAGAATTAATTTTCAAAGCTTTTCACACTCCAAAGTAAGCATTGTCTTTTCGAAATCTTCTATAACTTATTCTAATATCGAAACGCCATTATTTAAGAAGCAATTTGGATTGAATAATATTATTAAATTGCTTTTAGTTTCAATTATATAATGATGGCTGCGGCTTTACTTGCTCCTTTCAAATACATCACTCGACCATTTGTTTTTTAAAAAAATTCCTTTTTTTTTAATTCCTACTATTAGATCACAATCTCTCTCTCTATATATATTTATTTATTTATCTTTGTGGAATTTTCAGTCGTTAATAAAATACATTTTAAAGCGCTCAATTGAGCTAAAATTTTATATACATGATTATTTTGGATGACAATACAATAATTTAATAATAATTAATAAAAATTAATTGATTGAAACTAATTATTTAAAGAATTACAAATACAACCATGTTGGCATCATTTTTGGCGACATGTGTCAAAACTTGAAAAGGTTTTTTTCTCACGTTTTTAAGCATTCAGTTGAACTGAAATTTAATATACTCGACTGTTTTGGATGACAATACGATAGTTTAATGATAATTAATAAAAATTCATTACCACTTAATGTTGTGATTCTGTAATATGTATATACATATTTATATTAATTGTAACTATTTAATAAAAAGTAGCTAAAATAAAAATTTTCTTTGTTGATCTAAGTAGGAATTGACTTGAATTTTTTTTTATATTACTTGTGTGTGTGTGTGTGTGTGTTTCTTTTACTTTTGTGAAGCATGAAAGAGCAAACCGAATATCCGCTTAGGTTCTCTGCATGGTACAAGTTCAATAAAACTGATTATTCTTTATTAAATATTTCAATAAAAAAAGGATAAACCAAATTTAAATTTCAATATCACTTATTTTTTTGACGGCGATTTTCACCAATAAGGAAAAGACAGAAATGTTTCATATAATATTTGATTTGTGGTACAAGTAGGTATATGTTCCAATCACTGAATCAATTTTGTCAAATCGAAAAATTTATACTGCGTAGCTCTACAATGATTCGATACTAATATAAATATTTTTATAGAAATCAACTATGCTATAAGTTTTGTTTCCTCATTGTATTTAAGTTTTAAATTAGCACTGTATTATGAATTTCAAAATATGTGCATACTTTCAAAATTAAGCAGTAATTGAATGTGTCACGTAAATCAAGACGTATAATAAAAATAAACACTTAAATTTGTAACATCTTGCCTACATTTTTTAAATTTTTATGTTCACTTTTGATTTTATTTGAATTTTTGTTTTGTTAGCTTGTTATTTATTAATGTATTGAAAAGTATTTATGAATACACTTTTATACTTTTAAAATGTTTGCAACTAACTATTCATAATTTCACAGGCATTCAATAAATAATTTAAAACCGCCCATGTTTATATGTTTGTATTTGTACCCCCTTCTCCGCATAAGAAGCCCCTTTAGCTGTTTTCATGCGTGAAGAAAGGTGAACATTTGCTATCGGCAACAGTATGAAAGAATACAAATTATATCATGATTTTAGCTTTCATGAATTTTTAAAAATAATTGTGCATTGTATCAATTTCTTAGCCTTATTTAAAGATATAAGAATTAAAATAATAGAGCTTGATTATACAATCTCCTTTGAATAGTCTTAAAAAAGAAAAAAATTATTTTTAATTTTAGCTATACATTCTGCCTCCCAAGGGAATATAGTTAACTTTGTACATATGTGTATTTTGTATCGTCTTATCCTTAATCATACATTATAGATTCATAAATTTCTTACCTAGTATTCAAGCAATGTCACTGAAAATATGAGTTGAAATAAAAAAATATTTTGATCAGTTTTTTATAGTCATAATTTTGGTTACTTTTATTTTATAGGGACCATGGTTTCATGACTGTTTTTCTGAGTTGTCACCCACACGAATGTTAGCGCTATTATTTGATAAGATGTAAACACATTGGTAAGTTAAATCATACTGTCTGTTTCATCAATTTTGCCTATTTATAGTATTGGCAATTAGTATGAACCAGTATTTGGTATTTTCTATACGTTGCTTTGTTTGCCTGAACTGTTTTTTGTAATTGATAATTCCTTATTTTTGCCTGCAAAAATGATGTAAGCAGGGACGTAGCTAACGCTGTATCAGCAGTATCAAGGATACGGGGCCCCAGCATGTGTAACTATAGTCCCACTAACAATGCTCTCATATCTAAACGAGGGTCCTGAAGGAATTTTGTTACAGGGCCCAGTCAAAACTAGCTATGTCAGTGGCTGTAAGGTGGTACAATTATATTATACATACAAGCAAAGTTATTCATTTGTAAGTATTTAAGTTTTTGGTGTGAAAATGAATTCATTTTTTTGCTCAAGTTTAATAGCTCAATTTTAAGAAAAATTTGATTAAACTTGGAAAATTTTAACAAATAAGTATACTTGGAACATCTACCAACTTTGCATACCAAGTGTACAGAATTGAAAATTAACTAAACAAATAAGACAATTACATGATATATAGTGTTATTTATTTTTTTTTGTCACACACACATAACTTTAAGCAGAACGAACCTTCCCTCCGACAATACTTCCCTTTTCCCTAAATGTTGTGACAATAATCTCTGAGCTTTTCTACCTCTATGCGCTCAAGCTGATAACGAAGTTTTAGTTCTTACTTTCGATTATGCGGAATATTAATACGGGTGTAAGATGTCCTAGTTTCGTGTTAGATCTAGTTAGAATTGCGAGTTTGTTTCAAATGTTTTAAATTATCAATTAACTGTCAGTAATTTTGTTTAAAAGCTGAAGTTTGTGTAATTCGATCATTATTTTATAGAAGTAATTTATTTTTCATAAGAAGTTTTTTTTTTTTTAAAGTACAATTACTACTGTGATTGAAAAAAAAGATTTTTATTTATTTATCCCAGAGAGTTAAAGGTAAGTTTCCTCTTTTTGAGCTCACAATTTCTACCTGAACTAAACAAAATATATCTAAGTTAAAACCGTATTATTTTTTCAGATAGTTAATTACATTCCGGAATAATTTTAGATGAAAATTTCTGTTTGAAAGTTTTTGACTATTTTGATAAAATTATGTTTAGAAATTGGCGAGAAACATTAGTCAATATTTTACTCCACTAAAAGTAGTTAATAGCGTAGAAAATAATTAAGTAACTTAATTTAGAAAATAGGGCGGTTTTTTTTTCTTATAATGTATGATTCATTTGATTGTAAAATGATATAAAAAATTACTTAGTTGATATCAAGTCAAACTCATATTATTTAATAGCAGATCTAAATTAGAAGGAACAAAATTTCAGAATTTGCCCAGAAATGATTTAGGTGGAATGGATTTAATTAATTGAGTCAAATACGTTTATATATATATATATACGTTTCCCCGCCATCATTTTATTTTCTTGCTTTTTGTCAACATTCATCAAAGGGAATTCCCCGTTTATTGCGGGAATTTCCCGCGACATTTAGAAAACGTTTAAGAGTTATTTGCTAATGTGTTAGCTTATTGTGAATGACAATAAAGAATGAAAGTTATTTAAATTACATATGTTGTGAACCCGCATTTCGCATGGGTTAATTTTTTTAAAAAATAACTAATTTTTTTTTTAAAGAGCATTGCCAAAACTAAAATTTAATTTTAGAAAAAAAAATTTTTTTTTTTTTGCTATTATTTTATGCAAAATACATTGTAATTCTGCTCCAAGGAACAAATAAAAGGATTAAATGTAACACTAATTACCACCTTGACATACTATGCGCAATAATCTTAATTTAACAACGGGGTGGAGGATAAAAGTAAAACGTAGTGTTCGTACATAAGAAAAAAATCTGTGATTTTCTCCTCCTCCTCCATTTTTTAAGAAAGCAAAATATTCATTTTTCGTGTCATTTTACTTCCGATATCGATACATTTTTAAACGAAACTTTTATTAAGTCAAAAAGTTGAATGTTTTTTTTTTTATTATTGCTTTCGAATTCCATTACCGTACATGTAACACACACACAGGCAGTGTTCTCATAAAAAAAAATATGAGTGGTTGGCTTGATGGCTTAGAGGTAGCTTGCCCGCCTCGAAAGCCAGATTGCAGGTTTAATCCTGTCTGGAGTCGATGGATTTTCTGGATGCGAAAATCGTAGGTATGCATGTCATATGATTATGTAGCATGTAAAGTATACTTCGAGTATCAATTTGGCTTCGGTACTCTCGGTAAAATTAAATCGTGGTGATATTTACCATCTGACAAGAGCTTGAAATGAATAAATTCAAGCGTCAAAAATTTGTTATCGGGAGCTGCCACTAGATGGTGCCAGCAATGAAATGGCTCTTGCACTTAGTGACTTACCGTGCATGCAAAGGCTTAGCTGCCAAAATGCAGTCCTTATGAAAAAAAAACCAAATAAATCGACGAATTTTTTTATTTCGTTCGAGAGCCAAACATCAAAGTAGATGAAAAATCGCACCGTCATTAAACTTTAAAATAAAGCGAAAATTATTTGAAAAAAAAACCGCTGCAAGGGGTACACTATTATCGTTCATAGTTTCATCGCACCAAATTTTTCGCATCTGTGCCGTTTGGTCATTTTATTAACAGAAACTTGATGCCAAAGAATGCCGAAAATACCTTTCTCAAAACCAGTCAGGCTTTTCATGATATAATGCGCAATTTCATTGCCCTCCGTTTCGGAGAAATTTATCGTTTGAAAATAAATGAAAAACTAGAGAATTTTGGTCAGGATAGAAGCAAAAAGTTAATAATTCGGTAAAAATAAATAAAACCACATGAAATATCATTCATTTATAATATTATTTATAGTATTGAAATATTTAATAAAAATTTATTTTTTTATGAAAATATTTACTCAATGCATCAATTTTACATATTCCCAACTAGAAGTTTTTTATGAACGGGGAAAAATTTAATGGGATTTTCGATTTAAATGAATATCTTTTGAAAGTAAGATTAGTTGTATCTTTTGTGGTATGTTATCCTCACACAAGATTCATTTATTTAGGGAAAAAATTTTTAGATGAGAATGATTAATAAAAAGTAGTTATTTTTAAGTAATTTTGGCAGAAATTCTTGGCACTAAAAAAAAAAAAATGATAAAATAATTTTTTTTCAGAGTTTTAATTCCTGACTGATTCAGCATAAGCAATTTATTAGCAGATTTTTATTTCCTTTTAAAAATAACTTTTAAATAAAATCTTTTTATTTGATTTAATACTAAATATATATAAGAGTACTTGCTGGTATACCCGTTCTTCGTACGGGTGAACTGAAAAATTAAACAATACAGATTGAAGGATAAAGAAGTTTTAATGGGTTAATTTTTACGTGAATTGCAAACAAAAAACAAACAAAACAACAACAACAACAAAACACATTTGTGTTAAATTTTAAGTCTAGATCTAATAGCTGATAAAAAGAATTTTTTTTTTATTTATAAACTCCCGTAACTCTCTTCAGGGTTGATTTTTGAAAATACCTTCCTAAGCTGATCTCTGCTCAGCAAAAGTAACACATTCAGTGGCGCACACAAGGGGGGTCCGGACCCCCCAAAGCCCTTGATTTTTTTCCGATTGATTATAATTCTAAGTATATAGTACGTAAAATTTAATTATTTGTTATTAATGATTGATTTTATTAATTAATGCTAATTATTTATTCAATAATTAGTTTTTTACTGTATTTTGTTCCCGAAAATTGACAAAATCAAAAGGAGCTTGATACAAGAATGGTGAACTTTCAACCCCGGATTCCCCCTTGAAAAATTCCTGTGTGCGCTACTGAACACATTGTTACAAATTTTGTGTAATGAACGCTTAAAATAGTGTAGATAATTTATATCTGAAAGTGTAATACGTTAATATTACTTTCTGTTCCATTTATTTTATGTTTAAATTGTAATATTCACAAGCAACGCCGTATCTTAAATTATAATGGCGATTCAATGAAAAACATAGCGAAATGTTGGTGATAGAGTCAAGTTGGCAACTGTCTAGCTACTTTCATAGCTCGAGCTTTTTTAAGGCCGTATCACACGTACGCGTTTCAAGCAATTTTTCGTCCAATTTTTATTCAGTTGCCGTAGCAATCGCTTTAGAATAATTTTTTGCTAGCGAGCTCAAAAAGTTGTTCCAAATAAAAATTGCTTGAAATTTCAGCCAATGGGGTTCTTCTGCGCCCTACGTCATAAACAAGATAGCGACTTCGGTTCATATGCCGTATAATATTTTAATGGTGTATAATATATTAACGGCGTGCAATATTTTAAATAGAATGGTGCTCTATTTCTGTTTACACCCATCAACAAAAGCGCATGCGAAATGAAAGAAACAATTTTGGATGTTCGTTTTCCGAAGCAGAAAAATCGGCGAGTAATTTTTCAACGTGGAGAAAGAGCGCGGCTGACGTCAGAGCATGTCGTTATGTTTACTGCAACCCTTTCCCCTCAGATTCGGCCAAAAATTGGACGAAAAAATTGTATGAAAAATATACGTGTGATACGGCCGTTAGATCTTTGGGAAAGATTGGACTTACACTTTCGCGGCATAATTCTTAGTAGGCACTTCTTCTACACTTCAAAAAAATACAGTGGCTGCGGTAGTCGAGTGATCAAGGTGTCGGATCGTAGCTGGCTTTGTCACGAGTTCGAGCCCTGTACCACTAAGCACCCGCCGTGAAGGGGAGCAATGCACGTTAAATCTGTTGAGCGCTCAAACGTCCTCACATTGGTGTGGTATTTAGGAGAGGTGGTGCCAGAGCTTTGGTGTCGTCTTCGTCACTTGACCATGGTTCAAAATTACGAGGTCCGTCGCCAAAAGCCCTCGTGTAGCTGAACAGTGCGAAGTTAATATTTACTCATTCAATCACTCACTCTGTTGCCCAGTGGCGTAACGGAGAACATTTGGGCCCCCACTTTGAATTTTACAAAGGGTAGGCAATTGCGTCAGTCAGGCTTTGGACCTCTTAGAACCCTGCCCCCCCAGCGTTGTGGGGGTGTGCGTTACGCCACTGCTGTTGCCAAAGAAAACCAGACATGTAGAAAAAGAAGTTAATTTTGACTGAACATACCTTAAAAGTGTCTCTGGACCAAAAAAGTTTTAAATTATAGAGCTACTTAACCAAACTTTAATTGAGATGTATTACATGTTCAAAATTAGATTTATTTGTTTTTTTTTTAATTGCCGTTTAGAATAATAGAGAGTATTGAAGATTAAATCAGTTGTGAGGATTGGAGCATCAACTCAAATTTTATTTAGGTCATCCATTTGTTAAAAAAATTTAATTTATCTGTAGTAGCATAGTTTGTTGTTGTTGCAATATTAAAATTAAATTGCCAATTTTCTGTCTATTTTATCTACGGTAATAGTTTGTTATTTTTGCAATACCAAGGTCTTGTTTGTTTTTTACTCCAAATAGGAGTGAATGAGGAATAAGTTATAGTCTCCCCCCAAGATTTTGTGGTATAGAAACAGTAAAATACTCTTCACTATATTTATATAGTCAAGCAACAATAACAGTCACCCATCCGGAGTATTGGTTAGCGATGCTGACTGCTGTGCCGTAGGACCTGAGTTCGTATCCTGGAGAAAGCATCGATGTTTGTAAATATTATTGCCTTCACAGCATGGAGGTGCTCTAAATAGCATTTAAACTTAAGTCCTCTTGTGGGTTTGGTGGAAGGGGAAGAGGGCTGGGAGGCCCCTGGCTACCTCCCAGGATGTTCCTCAAAATTCGGATAGAAACAAGCCAAATCATACTGTCACCTGTATGGTGTTCAAAGCTACGACTAATGACAAGTGTCACCTAGCGCTTTGCCATAATGAATGTCGTGGGCCTCAAACTGGCCTTTGCCGAACCTGGTGGCATTTGTAACAACAATAAAATTTTTTAAGGAAACCTTTCATGCCACAAAGATTGATTATGTATGATAATTTTTTTAGGATTTGTATGAAATTAAAGAAATTAATAGTATTATCTCAATCTGATTTAAAAAAGAATTGTATTTAACTTGCAAATCACTGTCAATGTCTTAGTAAATGTTGAAACATAACATAATAATTTAATATATTTGTGTTATAGCTTCTTTTTTATTATAAAAATATGTATTTTTCTCCTTCTCTTACAGATGCCATCACAAGTGTCTCCATTAGCTAATTTTTTGTTGAATGCATTGATGGACGATAAATATCCCGATGTTTTATTTTGGGTGGATAAAACTGAATGTGTCTTTTGTCTGCAATGCATCTGTAAAAATAGTAAGAAATGGTCTCAAAATGAGGCTAAAATTTTTGAGGTAATTAAATTTACACTTGGTAAGTAATTTCTCTCCTGTATCTTTTGAAGAACAAAAAAACTTCACAGCCTAGTAGTTTTGAAAAAAAGAAAAGCATTAAAATTACTTTTGAAAAAATTCTTTAACAATTGTGTCAAATGTTTAATTAAAAATTATATGTCATAAATTAAAATGTTACAACTCCACCCCTTCCCTCGTATAGCAAAGAGCTGTAGAGTAATATTCAAACATTAATCTTATTGGAATTAATATACTCTGGTGTGCAAAAATTAAGGACGAGATGGTTTTTTCAATATAACTTTGTACAAAAGCTTTCCAAATCAACACATTTAATATCGTAAGATCCCCAATACGCAGAGTCATGTGTAATCTAAGCAACACTTACTAAAAGAGAAATCAGAGGGATAAAAAGAAGCTTTATTGAAAAAGTAGCATGGAGCGCAATGCGACTGAAGGCCGAAACATCCCTGTGATGGGTGTCCAGCAAGAAACATCCGGTCTTTAGTAGGGGATATGATCTCCCCTGACTGCTAGGCAGGTTTCACAGCGTCTGCCCATACTGAGAATGAGGGTGTCAATGAGTTGTTGAGGTATTGCTGCCCATTAGTCTTGCAGCGCCAATCGAAGCTCCCGAATCGTTACTGGTGATAAGGTACGAGCTGCCAAGCATCTGTCTAGAAAATCCCATACATGCTCGATGGTATTGAGATCCGGAGATCGTGCCAGCCAATCCATACGTTCAATATCCTCACTCTCTAAGAGCTGTTCGGCAGCTACTGTGCGATGACATGGTGCATTGTCATCCATGAAAAGGAACTGTAGAGCCATAGCGCCTCTAAAAAGACGCACATATGGAAGAAGAATCTCGTTACAATAACGGGTCCCGTTGACTGAACCTGCGTCGAAGATGTGAAGGTCTGTACGACTACCAAGCATGATGCCTCCCCAAACGAGAACACCGCGACCTCCATACCTGTCCCTTTCAATGATGTTCGAGGGAGGATTGCGGCTTCCCCGCTCTCTCCAGATGAGTATGCGATGAGAATCGCTACTCAAACTGAATCTGCTCTCATCTGTAAAGAGTACTCGTCCCCATTCATTGTCTCTCCAATTCCGGTGTTCCCGGCACCACAGAGAATGCCTTCTCCGATGGGCAGGCGTTAAAGGTACACACCGTACAGGGCGTCTGCAAACAGACCACCACCGTGCAGTCTTCTGGCCACGGTAAAACGCGATATCGGTTGTCCAGTCGCCTGTGTCGTGTGTCTATCTCCCGCTGTCTGCCGCCTGTTTCTTCTGGCCTGTAAGACAATGTACCGGTCATCTGCGGGTGTGGTTGCTCGTGGACGACCACTACTGAGCCCCCGGATAGCTGTTTCTGTAGTTTGAAATTGTCTCCAAAGTCGTGAAACGATGCTGTGAGCAATTCGAACTCTGCAGCCACACTTGTCACACTGCGGCCTTCCTCCAACTTCTCCCAATGATTCGACCTCAAAAGCAGTGGCCGCGGTAGCCGAGTGGTATTATCGGATCGTGGCTTGCCTGGTCACGGTTCGAGCCGGCCACTAAAGACCCGCCATCCAGATGTCGCGTCTGTCGAGAGCTGAAATGTCCTCCCGTTGGTGTGGTGTGGTAGTTAGGAGAGGGGGTGCCAGCTCAGGTGTCGTCATTTCTCATGACCATGGTTCAAATTAAGTGGTCCGTCGCCAAAAGCCCTCATGTTGCTGAACAGCAATCAATCAATCGGGTAAAAGCATGATGTTCTAACAGATTGATTATTACGCTGAGGCAGAACTCGGTGTGATTTTAACTGCTATACGACGTGCAATCTCTTTGCCAGAAATACTGATCTTACACCGACAACATGCTTTATACTACTCAGACACTCCCCCATTACGTCTACCTGCATATCTGCGCATGTGCTACTGTACATCACATTACTTAATCTCCTGATTGGTCTTTCTGTCCGCTCTGCCTCTTCGTTCAGCTGATATGCTATTTTTTCGACTTCGTCCTTAATTTTTGTACACCAGTGTATTTATAGGATTTATAGAAACTGAAAGGAAATATTTTTTAAGAATGTTTATTTATGCTTAAAAAACTGCTAAATTAAAATTTAATAAGTACCAAATAATTTTAAAAATAACTCTTAATGCAAGTTTTATTTGAAAAATGGCAAAGATAATTATTTTATTTGCAATTATAAAAATACTGATTTGTAGTTTTATAAAAATTTATAGATAATTTTATTAATATTAATTGTTAAAATATTGTTATTTAAGAATGTGAAAGATACATTTGATTAGAAAAAATTTATCTGTGCAATTTTTCATATTTTTGATGAACTTCGTAGCATTTTATTTTTGAATTCAAATATCTGTATAAAATTTTGTTTGATTTAAAACACTGTCGAAATAAATTGTTAATAACCACTATAAAAATCTTTTCCTAATAACTGAGTTAAGGCATATATTTTAATGCTTTCCCAGCATTTAATTATCAAATTTATGTGTATACATAATCAGAAAAATATTTTTAGCATACTTCTAGGCTCTATTTAACCTTTAGGTTTCTGTTTGAAAAATATGACGAACTTAAATATACTATTTCTAAACTAGTTTATGAAATTAATGTTTAAGTAAAATGATATTAAAAAAATTAATAGTTTTTGTGCTCTTATTTATAACTTCTCACTTTCTGCAATAGGACTATCACAAATTGAAACCACGAAACTCCGAAGGTAAGCGACAGAGATTATTGTTAGCATTGAAGTCATCTCCATACATAGAAACACTTAAAAGTTTATCAAGCAAAGAAAAGAAATTTTATAAATTTGTGAACCAAACTGGAAATTTGTCTTGTAAGTGTTTTGAAAATTATTTTTGTGTAAATGGTTCTACAAATCATATTAGTAAAAACTAATGAATGAGTAAATTATCATAATGAATTAAAAATAACTTTATAACTATATTCATTATTAAATAGGCATTTGCTGTTAAGTGGAGGTTTTTTTTGAATGCATCTTTTTTAAAAATTAATATCATTCATTGATGTATAATATTTCAAGATATAAAAAATTACAATTAAACTAGGTATAATTTTTTAAAAACTTTTTTGTACAGTAAAGATATATTTTATTGGTCAGAATAGTAATTCTCCTACTTTAATGTAATTAGAATGTAAACTTTTTTGTTTATCATGAAAATTAAAAATTCCTTAATAGTATTAAAATGTCTTTATATGTTACCGTATTTACTCGAATCTAAGAGCCGCACATTTTCTCCAATATAAAAGCTACTGAAAATCAGTTGTGATTTAGAATCAAATTTTTTAAAAAATGTGTTGGATGTTACAGGTTCTAAACTATTTTTCATTTTCCACAAAGACTTATTCAAAATTTGGGGTGTGGCTTAGATTCAAGTAAATATGGTATATAAAAATGTGTATCTTCTCATGGTTGAGATTCATTGCAAAAATTAAAATATTTACTTTTTAGAGCAATATGATTATATGCTCTTTTAATACTTGGAATGATAATTTTTCTCTAGCCTTTTTTTTAGAAATTTTTTTAAAGAAAAGTTTGATTTTGAATTTTTATAGTAATATTTTATTTTTTCAAATATTCTTAATTCTGTTTGTGTTTAAATTGCTTCAGATTCAGAGATGATTTCATGTAAGAATGAAATGATTGAGATTTCTGCTCAAAGCCCACTTTCTACAAGTGTTGATGTGCTGTATAATGAATCGAAATATGAAGTTGTTGAAACCATCTTTACAAATGCTGAAATGAATGTTTCTTTCAGGGAACTGAAAACTGAAGTAAATGATATTAATGCTGAAATACCAAGATCTTTGGATGCCGGTATGCTTATTCTTTATCATGCAGTGACCTGCAAAGACCTCTTTGGGGGAAGGGTTATATTCTAAAAAACACATTGATGAAAGCACCGTAGGCAGGACAGACTCTAGTAGTTTTGTCGCCCTGGATAAAAAGGGAAAATGCTGCCCCTCTCTTCAAAGTAAAAAAGTATAATTAAAAAAGATAAATTGTTCATATCGATACACACCTATAAAATGAATAAAATTTGCAAACAAAAAGGGAGCATAACAATTATATATATTATTTTAAGTTTCAAAAAATACAAAATAATTTGGAATCAAGAGCATAATTACCTGTTATTATTTGAAACGAGTAAAAGGCCCAGGAATCGCCCAGTACAGCTGACCAATTTCTTGGAAAAAAAGTCTACTGATGTGGGGATCACAAGTGTTTATTTTAACTTATTGTAACAACACTCGAGACTAAAATAAAACATCTCATGTGGCTCTCTATCTACCAAAAACTCTTAATTACCCTTGTTTCCTTTTGATAGCTAAAACCGGACATCGATAGGTGAAAAAAATGTCTGTTGTGACCCATTCTGGGCTGGGGGGAAAGGTTATTAGTGAAAAGTGTGTAAATGTAACAGATTTCATGATTTAACATGTACTCCCACCTCGAACCTTTAAAGTTTCAACAGAAAAGAAAACTAGCATTAAAAATACAGAGTACAAAATAAGGAAATAAGATAGGTTAAATAAAATATCAAATTCTCACTCAGTAATATTTCAGAAAATATATAAAAATTTTTGTAAAAAAAAATTACTCAAAGTCGATCCAAATACTGCCCTGGTCAGGGGTCCGGTTTGTCCGGCCCTAGAACCGTCCCTGTCAAGGGATATTCTCTATGTTAAAAATTTGTTCGTCTATGAGGGAATTGAACTTCCAAAACTCCTCCCCTTGTGTGCACCACTGTTATAATGAATTTAGCTTAGTATATAAATAATAACTTTAAAGCGTGCATGCAACATTAGTAGTAAGTATTTGTATAAATTTTTTCTTGTATCATAAGGTAATTTGAATTTTTATAATAATCAATATTTTGAGTGTTACTATTATTATTTATGATTTTTGTACATGAGATGTATTTTTATTGTATAGTTTAATCAAAAATTGCTAATGAGATGCATTTAGCAAGACATATTTCAAATAAATATTATTTAACATTGATATTCATTTTTTTAGATAAATTAAAACAATATTTATATTAAAATTTCTAATTAATGTTAATAATTGAATTAAATATATAATTTGGAAATAAATTACTGTTGATGTGTGTGTCATAGATGTATTTCTTATCATCGGTTCAATTTGCATTATTGTCAATACTTCTTTCCTTAAATAGCTTTGTCAAAAAATGCTGTTCAAATTCATTTAGCTAGAATTATTTAAAATATTTGTGATCATTTTTGTTTCCCAGTAAAATATTCAAAAGTTTTTGTTTAGAATTTTTTGCCACAAGAATAGTAAAATGCATAATTGAAAATATAAAACAGGTCTCTATTTCAAACTGTTTTTTATTTCTCGAAGAAAAACTATGGTGTGTATATTTTTAAAGAAACTTTCAGTAAACACATTTCTACTAATCTAACCCTTGTGCATTTAAATATTCTCCAAGTTATCATTGTAAATATTGTGCAAAATTTCATTGCTTGGATTACCCTTGTGCTGCCCCACAGAAAAAATCACCCAGTTGCTTTTTGTATACTTTATTCTGTTAACATGTTTTTCTTGAATGCACCTACATGCCTTATTCATCTTACAAAAGATATCAGAAGATTTGCATTCTTCCCTTATTTAAATCTGCATTCAGATCAATAAAAGCCTCTTTTCTTATGTCCCTTGATGAATCTTCTGATTCCTTGATGATCAGGGATATCTTAAGGCACAAGGTCTCGGCTACAATGGGGGTCTTGTCTTGCTCTTGACTCAGCCTGAATAAGATCATGATTTGAATAATTTCAACGGTCAAATTTTATTTCTGGTTGTATTCTCCAAAGAACTAAGAATTCTGGACAATATGTCTACTGGCTACAGGTGATGTCCTTCGTTCATATATGGGCCTAGGCCTACCACCATACACCATCATAAATCATTAAGTCAAAACCGACTGAGCCGGTTTGTGCGATTGTAAGTCATGCAGATTTTTTTGTTTCTGTTATGTATGAGTATTTGACAATGAATGCTATGCTTTATGGGTCATAGGTGGGGCCTATCTTCATGTAGGGGCCCAGGGCTTTTGTATAGGGGCATAGGTTCTACTTTTGCATAAGGGCCCAAGGCATCAAGAAGCCTTTTGATGATCCATCATTTCCTCCCTTCTATTGTTAATCTTCTGGAGCTTTTCAAATGTTAACATGAATTCTTATGCTTTGGAATAAGGAACATGTACATATTTCTCCCTCTTCAGCACAAATAAATTCTTGGAAATCTGTCAGCTACAGATCTTTTCAACTTTGGTATAAGTACTTGTTAGATAATTGTTAAAAAAGAAATGGAAAATCTCTGTGAAAAGAGCACTTAAATATAATATGGAAATGATATATTATAAATAAAATTTATAATTTTCTTTTGTAATTCATTTTAATATCTTGTTCTTAATTTAATGTATTGTTATGTATTACATATATATACTTCTTTATTGGTTAACTATAAGCACATTCTTAAACATAAATATATATTTTGAACATTTCTCATCAGTATTTTATTTTTGAATAATTGTTTTGTTTCACTTATTTTTTTAAACTGGCATACCATGTATCATAACTTAGATCAGGATTTTGGAGCTAGACAATATAATGCACAGTTTATCTTAGACATTTATGCAGCATTTACACAAAGGCAGTATTTCTGAAAGTTTTCCTTTTATTTCCTATTTTCTTGAGCTGAGTCTTTACAATAATGCAGCCTTTCTGTTAGAAATTACAGTATTCCATTTAGTACTTTCTTTTTATAAAACCAATTACACACACACACATATGAATGGAGGAGTAATTAATAAACTATTTTCATGTTTATTACTACCTTAATTATTTCATATATACTGTGTGTGTGTGTTTTTCCCACGATTAAAAGTATACTTCTTTTTGTGTAACAAGTGTATGCTTTAAATTGGAATGAACTAGAAATAATTTGTAAAATCTTTTTGGATACTTGTGAATGATTCATTAAATTTTATACCTTGACTATTCTAATAGTATATAACAGTTATACAGAACAGAAGGAAACATATTTTTTTTATGTATTATATTTGCTATACTTCTCTAAAATTAAAATATTCTAATCATTATAAATTTGAAGATCAACTTAATTATTTGTTTCTTTTGGGGGAATTTCATTTTCTCTGCAATTTGCATTTATTTTGCTTAAATATTTATTTCATTACATGTCAGCAAAATTTATAATTGTTTAGTAAATAAATTTAATATTGAATGAAATTATATCTTAGTTTTGTTTCTTTTTCAATCCTAATTTTTTTTTATGGTTGGACTTTGTATAATCTGAGCCAATATGTGTGCTACCATTTTTTTACTGCCTATTTTTCTCTTGGCAGGGACTACAAATGTAGAAAGTGTTTACAGCGCTGCAAGTGAAAATGGTATGATTGAAATTCTTGTGAATTTATTTTGAAATTGCATTTTAAATTTTGTATTTGATAATATTATTTTTGACAGACTTAAGAAAAATCCTTGTATTATGTTATGTTTTGTTAGAATGGATGACAGATAAGAACTTGGAAGCTGTATTATCTGAAATACAGTGGGATGATTTAAGTTCCATTTTAAGTATTGGGAATGAGGACTTCACTGTACCTGATGTTGGAATGGATACTTATTTGGATGATAATGCTTCCGAATCAATCTTCAGTGACAACTATGATAGAAACAGCCCCAGCAGCTATTCATGTCCAGACTTTTCTGATCTATCCAAAGATCAGAACTACCTTGATAATTATGATCCTGTGTTGGATTTATTTCAATCTGTTAAGGATAGTAAAACTTTTGATCAACTAAACAACTTAAAAGTAAATATATTCTTTCAAAATTCAAAGTTTGTTTTATATTTCACTTGTAAGCCTACCCATGTGTAATATTTAAGTAATAGAACCTAAAATAGAACATTTTTTTTATATTACATTTTTTCAACAATATTATATTTTCGCTGCATTAAGAACACATTTTACTATTTTGTTCATATCTACGAGGTTTTTATTTTCTTTTTTCTGATATAAAATGTTTCTTATTTTATTTCTTGTGTATTGAAATGTTAAGTGGATTTTTCACAGTGCACGTTAGATTGTAATTGCCAAGTGGCTATGGTTGGTAACTCATGGCTGACATTGCTTCTTT